>JPJW01002035.1:0-26634 GCA_000750755.1 Pseudogymnoascus sp. VKM F-4513 (FW-928)
CACCCCCCCATCATCTCCGAAGTTTGCAATCCCATATAGTTTTCAGCTCCGACCCTCCATCCTCGAATGGGTTGATACACTAGGCTCAGGTACTCTTCGGCGCAAGAGCATCAGAACAGGATTATATTGATAATTCAATAACTCTCTCTTGATTGTCAGTTTCTTGACTACGCAAAGTAAATCTTGGAACCAGATAGCGAGATATGAAACAAATAGCGCTACATCAAGACTTGGCGTTCGTGATACTGGAGAGACAGCGAACTGGGGCGGAGGGAAAAGGTGGGCGGGCAGCTACCTCGATAGGCAAACTTGGCCGAAGGAACTATTCCCTAGAGTAGCAAACATGGGGTCCAATATTTCCTTAGTTTGCTAGCTAGCCAATCCTGCGCACAAACCTATTCGGTTCATGCAAGGGATCCTCGCACGGGATCCACGCAAGGGAATCCAGAACACGTTCTGCAGTGGAACCGATCCAACGTAACCACAAAACTCGTGGTGGATTTCGAAAGTTACAAGTAACCTACTCGGCAGGGTAATACATTTAAATCTACAGCTGAGCCGATACGGCTCTGCCGCTACAGCCGAATACCAACAGTAAACTTATGCTCGCATGTCCGTTCCAGCAATCGTGATCGGGTACATGGATGATCGCCCCGGGGCGATGCAGAATCCCCGCGCTCGCATGCGCCCCTGAAGCCCCCACCACACCCACCTTCCCACCTCGCAACCTACTGGCGGTACAACCTCTCACTTCTGCAAGCCTTGCGCTCCCCGAAACAGAGTATGGTGTCCCGGCGCTCTGGCCCTGTACAGGTGGCATGCGCAAGCGTCCTGCATAGTCCTTCACAATGAAATAACTCCACCCATTGACACGGCAAAAGAATGTATCAGTCCAATCAAAAATCTTCCATTAAAAGCAGCTAAACACCTTACCACGCCGTCGGAATCCGCGGCTCGCGCCATCATCTCCTGTAAAGAAACAAAATAAGCCCAAACTCCTCTCCTGTGTGCTCCGGCACTTCCCCGACGCCCCTACCCCCCCTTCTAGCCTTCTGTCCAATCCAGCTGAAGCCATGCAAGTGAGCCTCTTAGCTCAATTTCTGAACCATGCAAACTCCTCCCCCGGTTTTGCGCCCGATCTCCCCGCTCTCGCCCTCATCCATAATGACAGGGTAGCGCTCAAATCCCATTCGACAATAGAATATTTCAGCGCCCTTGTTGTCGCCAGACTTCATGAGATGGATGCCGCGCACCCTGTCCGCCTGAAGTTTCGCTGTGAGTGCCGCTATGAGATTCTTACCCCCACCATGGCCCTGGTACTCGGGTAGGATATCAATGTGGAGGTGTGCTGGATAGTCTTCAAGTAGGCCTGGCCACGTTCTGTGTAGCACCGATTCGTCAGGGTAGTATAGGCGCTGCATGAGTGCGGCGGCCACATCTCCATTTTTGCCCGTACGTTCAATCTCGTTGCCGGCTATGGCTCCAGGGCTTGGTGGTGGAGGTGGATAGCGTGAGCGATCGATGGTTGGGAGGTACTCGGATTTGTAGCGTTCCAGGTAGGTTGCTGAGCATGGTGCAGCGAGGCAGTATCCCACACAGTCACCATGTCCGTTGTCGAGGACAAATGTGTATTCGGGATGGAGAATAACATATGGGAGAGCAAATATGAGAGGGACGATAGTGTTGGCTGGTTCCTGGGCTGCAGCTGAGTGGGCAGTAACACGGCACTGGATCAAGTTAGCTTTCTATGCTTCATTTCGCCTTGGAATGTGTAGGTTGGTGATGGGCATGGGATTCCAGCTCGGGAGAGGAGCAAACGGGACAAATAAAGCTCACAATGTGCATGATAGACTCGAGGTCTGTTGGGTCATAGGCCCGAATAAATGGTCTTCGTGAACTCTCCTCCATGATGCGCTGAAGCTGTTGCAGTCGAGCACCTGCGATCTTTGAATTTGAGGGAGCCATACTGGCGCGGCCTTGGGGCAGTTATAGGCAGCCCTTGCTGAATGAGCCGTGATTCAGAGTGAGATCTGTGGATGCTTTCTTACGCAACCTTCCTGCACTGATTTACAACCCTTGCTTCTCAAGATGCATGTAAGTCTTTCCAAAGCGTGGAATGCGGATTCAAAAGAACCCCAGCAGCCGCGATGCCAGGATAGACCTTCAGGTCGAAGACCAGGACCCCAGGCATCCACACCCCTGAGTGCAAACGGAGCAGTGTGGTGGCGCGTGCCGCATCTTGACAACGAGTTTGTGCATCCATCCAACATCGCAATTACGGCGGCCTTTGCGACTTATTCTCCGCCCATGGCAAGGCGTAGATCCCGATTGGCCCACAGCCATGCACCTATGCAGAGGTCACACAGAGCAGCTAGCGTGAGGACGTGCGGCGGGGGTGGTGGCGGCAGCCAGGGCATGAGTAGAAGTGATCGCCGCCCTTGTGCAGTACCTGCGTTGGCGCCGGGTGACGAGGAGGAAGAGTCAGATGGCAGTTTCAGGACAAAGAACCGCCCGGGGCGCGCAGGAATGAGAACCCGGAGGCGGCAGGGAAAATGGCTGGCCGGCTGGCCACGTGATGGTCGTTACATTCTGTGCCACAGAGTCTCACTCGCAGTTCTTAGTGCTCATCCTCGGCTCCTTTGTCCTCTGTGTCTCGGGCTTTATTGCCACATTAGCAACATGATATCATCGGCGCAGAAAGTTTCCTTTCAGCCTCGTAGATTGGCAACCTCAAGACCCTTAAAATGTGCTATTAGTGGGGGCAGTTTGTCTCCTTCAAAGTCTTAGTGGAAGATAGGGGATGGCCTTTAACGTGTGAGACATCTCAAGGCGTCGGCATGGGCATCGGGGATCTCCCGTCACATCACCTCGTAGGCGGAGCATAGAATGGATGTCTCGCAGCACTAAGGTAGCGATTCTCACAATCAGACTGGCGCAATGAATACCCTGTTTGCGTCTTTGCGTCCGCTTGCTCAGCAAGAGCGAGGAAGTGGTGGACCTAGTGATCTAATAAGTGTTGCCTTGCAACTGGACAATGCACCCTGCCAACATCAATCACATAGCTGCCCTCGATCTGCCTTCGAAGTAGGATTTGGCATCAGGTGGTTCATTTTAAATCACATCCTAAACAGGACAGCTTCCCGCTCTTCCCGTTCTTCCCGCTCATGGGCCGCAACCCGATTCAATAGGGGTCTGATCGCCCAATCTTATCTTATCACTGCGGGATATTTCTCTGTCTCGCCGAGGTTTCATTAAATTGTGAAGATACCAGAGAAGCCCTGAAGAGTGTGTACTGTTGACGGCTTGGTTTGGAGAATAGATTTTTACTTTAAGTATGAGCAATGTTTAAAATATTATCAACTTATCTACGAAAGTAAAAAAAAGAGGGCTGCTAAATATCAATGGCTTATTCGCCTTATAAAAAATAGCATAGATATCCCATGCCCCCAGCTCCGAAATTATGCTTGTCGCACGCTCTTTGCGAGATCAGTCCTATCAACCTACACTGCCCCCGCTGCTGCTAACTGACAGGTGCCTCAGCAGGACTGCAAGGAGGTGGTAATTCAGAAGATAATTATTAACCTTTCCTTCCTGTACCTTAGAATTTTGGGTGGGATATGTTCTGGGAAGTATAATAATATAATATATATGGTTTATTTAATTTGGGCTTTTCTCATCTCCCTTGCGCCTTCATCAAGCCCCTGGAACTCCAACTTAAATAATTAAAGAAATAATCGCCTATCTCTGGTGGTATCATATGTCTCTATTCCTCGCCGAAAGGATGGTTGAATTTCAGCAGCCCATTCAGCCCCCCAACCCACCCATCATCATGCTTCATCCCACTCTTTGTCCCCCTCATCACGCAAGGTACACCACCTGACCACGCTCCATCAGGGCGCTTAATATCCTCCCCTAGAACCCGAATTTCCATGCCACAGGCAACTCCTCCTCTACTCCGCTTCCCATCAATGCTGACCTCCAACTCTCGACCCCGGTTTTTCTCGCTTAACCGCAGCGTAAGTGGCGTATTGGCAGGTAAGACAAGCGGCCGGAAGCTGAGACTTCTTGGACAAATCGGTGTCATGAGAAGGCTGCTCACGAGGGGGTGAATAATGCTCCCACCACTCGAGAGACTATATGCTGTGGACCCTGTTGGTGTGGCAATGATCATCCCGTCCGCCACTGCTTCAGTTAGAAATCTTCCACCAACGAAAATCTCAATGATAGCCATGTGGGGGTTTGCGCCCCTGTGAATTATGACCTCGTTCATGGCGTGGATATCCTGCACTTCATTCTGCACTGTGCCCTCGCCATTAACTCTCTGCCCATTCGCATCAAATATGCCTACTTTCAGCCTGTTCCTCAATAGGACCTTGGATAGTCTTGACGTCCCCATGGACTTTCCCCGTATAGAGGACCAGCCGGTCATATCTCCGGTCTCTCCGCCGGGTATGTCTTGGATGTGCGGGTGCTGCTGGTCCTGGAAAAGATGCGAACCGGCTGCTGCGCCTGACATGTAGACTTCACGGAAGGCGCGTTTGAATTCCTCGAATTTCCATTCGCCCAAGAACCCAAGCGTGCCCATGCTGAAAGATAGGAGTGGTGGGACATGAGTCGTTGTGGAAAAGAGGGCAGAGGCGTGCAGGATTGTACCGTCGCCGCCAAGAGTGGTAGTCATGTCGGCCTTCTTGGAGAGGACGGAGCTGTCGGAGGTCGTGTAGATCGGAAACGGTATAGATGACTGAATAGATGTTGCGACATGCGGTTCGAATATGAGAGACACATTTTCGTAGTTCTGATGTACATAATTGGCATACTCTATCATCGACTCCGTCACGGCCGGGGCACCATCTTTCTTGACGAAGAGTATATTTCGTGGCGGCGATGGCCACTGTAAGGAGAGGAGATCGCTCTGGTGGCTCTCGAGGTATTTCGGGATAATTCGATCCGGCAACTGAGCGAGATCACGGATTTCGCGCCTTCGACATGACTGGGAGAATAGTCGCAGGCAAGACGTCGGAGCGCTTCGACGTCGCCAATGACGCAGCAGCATATTCGGCTTACAGTTGGGTTGATCGTGTTCTAGGTTCCAGTAAATCAACACTGGGCATTGTCGCTACTCGCTTTTTCTCGACCTATTCCAGGACGTGAAGCATGGTAGGATTAAAACGGTAGCATGAGTTGGTGATGAGGTTTCTGGGTATCCAATGTACAGACAGTACTGTATAGCTAGCTGCAGCTCGGTCACTGAAGCCGGTCCGTGCTCGCCACGAGGCTGCAGCCTTGCGTCAGGCTGGACAAATCAACTGGACCCGATTTCTTTCAGAAGTTCCGTTTCTCGGGTTGCCAAGTCACGCGTCATGCCGATGATTTCCATTCTAGTTCTCGGCATCCACCTGCACTACACACATGCGTCTTTCTTACCTCAGCCTGTCGAGGATTCACATCGCCAACACATATTCGCACCAACAACCGCAACTGTGCCGTTGTCGCTTTGCTCACCATGGAGAATTAATTATGTCGCATTCCACGGCTGGAACTTAAATATTTGATATTTTTTTATATCAAAGACACTGCATACCACAAAGTTGCCCCGCAGTCAGGGCCGAACGGGGGATCCCGCGGAGGCCAAATAAAACAGGTTACCGCGGCACGGAACAAAGAACCTCGCCACGTATATTGCAGCGAAACTGTCTCTCGCCAACCTCATCTTATAGAGTGGCAAGCAAAGCGAAGGACGTGCTGTACGAGCTTTTTGGTCACGATAACCATGAGCTCCTCCCGCGTCAAGAGCCGGCCGAAGATGCCGGCTCCAATGCCTGATCTCGGTGGAGGCAGCACCGAAGTTGCGCAAAATGACCATCATCCTTCTGGTGATATTGTCCACGGAGGCCCGAAGCAGCTCATTCGGTTTGTCCTGTTTATGGCATACTTTTGGTCCTGCTCTTGCACGTACGTTATACCCCGTCCGCACGTGACTACCAGTACTGATATCCGCTAGAATTGTTCTCTCGGAGTTCGTGGGCATTCCACTGTACTGGATTAAGAGGGAATGGTATTACAAAAACATAGCGCTGGCCAAAGAGGCCTTTGGTACTACCATCACATGCATGACGAAGTGGTGGAGTCCAACTGTTATCAGAATAAGCGGCGATGAGAGCGTTAGCGGTCAGCTTCGTCAATTACCAGATGGCAGGCTTGAGTGTAATTTCCCCGAGAGGATAGTATTGATCGCCAATCACCAGGTACGTTAGTTGATGTGTTGGAGGTCTGACGTTACTAACTTCATTGCAGCTTTATTCCGACTGGATATACCTTTGGTGGATTGGATACGCCAACAGACCAAAGATGTCTGGTCACATTTACATTATCTTGAAGGAGACCATAAAGTATATCCCCCTTCTTGGACAAGGCATGGTTCTTTTCAACTTCATCTTCATGTCACGGAAATGGTCCAAAGATAAGGCCAGGATGGCCTACAGGCTCGGAAAATTAAAGACACCGATTCCCGGCACAAAGCTTCTGAGGCCAATGTGGCTCATGCTCTTCCCTGAAGGAACTAATTTGAGCGACAATGGAAGACTTAACAGTGCGAAATGGGCAGCAAAGCAAGGCCTCCAAGATTTACAACATCAGATGTTGCCACGTAGCACTGGCACTTTCTTCTGCTTGAATGAGCTTAAAGACTCAGTTGATTATGTATACGATTGCACTCTGGCATATGAGGGTATTGCGTAAGTATCATAACCACCCCAAATTACCGGCCGCTAATTACTCGATAGCCGTGGGCAGTTTGGCCAAGACTTCTTCACACTACGATCCAGTTACTTCGAAGGAAGGCCGCCAAAGTCGGTTAACATGTATTGGCGTCGATTTGCGCTCTCCGATATTCCTTTGGATGATGCGGAAGAATTTGACGTGTGGATACGCGAGCGCTGGATTGAGAAAGATGCGTTTCTCGAAGAATATGTGAGCACGGGACGATTCCCTGCGTCTCAGGACCTGGAGTCCAACACCAAAGACTCTGAAGGGTCTACGGTGACCGTTAAAGGCTTTATCGAGACGGAAATGAAGCCAGCGCATTGGTACGAGGTGTTCAAGGTTTTTACGGTCGTCGCAGGATTTGGTGTTGCTATGAACTTGTCAAGCAGGGGTTTGAATTTCGTTCGTAACGGGTCATCGGCATAGATCATATGGGTGGGCCGTGGGTTACATCGGATAGGACGTTAGAATACCCCACTTCTGATTTGGGCCTCGCTTTGGGCTGTGTTCATGAAGCAAATAAACCTCCATATAAAGACAAGATACGCTCCCAAGTCTGGTAGTTGCTCGATCGGTTGACCACATAGGAGCTGCAACCTTCGCCCCAAGAAGACCGACCATGAAATTCTCTTATTGGGTTGCACGGTGATTAGAGCGTGGATTGGTAAAAGACGTTAGATGTCTTATGCGGAATGGTTGTGTGATATTCAGGCTCAGCAGTTCGACGACATTATGTTTCATGGAACACACATAATTGGGTAGTTTCAAATTCAATGTGAGCATATGTCAGTGTTACGTCGCAGCTATACCAAGCGTTGAGCTAAGAGCGGCAGCGGCTTCGGTTGTTGGGTACCGTTGCCGTCCCTAGCTCAACGCTTGTTCTATACACCGATTCCCCCTTTTGCGCCGACTATCCTTGCCGCCCCAAAAGTGATAGTTATGATAATTACTGATATCACCCCCAAAACCTGTGACAATCCTAATCTCTACCTAAATCACCCAACATATTATTACATCACCAAATCAAGATCTTAGATTCATCTTACCTTCTATATCGAAGGTAGTTAGACTGTGGCGACGCGTCGTGGATGCTATAGGCGAGGGACCTTCTATACGTGTCTCCATGCCTTTTGTTCAAAAATGATCTCGTCATTAGTGGCGTTTAAGTTCTGTTTGGGAATGGTATGAAGCTTGTACCTACTGCCTTTTTCTATTTACATGTCGTATCCCCTCTGGCCGTGAACTTGGCTTCGTTCTTTCTGAAATTTCAGCAATTCAACATCACAAAACAATACCAAAATTCATAATGTCAAATTCAAAATCCCAGGGAAATGGCGTGCGAGTTTCTACAACGATCAAGACCAAAGAAGGTCATGAAGATGAAGTCCGGTCTAGCCAGGTCACCAGCCCGGTCAGATTTTCCGTAATTCAAAATGCCACCAAAAAATCCATTGCAGCCTACCGGACAGAGTTAGGATCTTCTGCAGAGCGGTTTTTTACAAGCTGTCAATCTGTAGAAGCCTTCTTTGATGCTGTTGCAAGAATTAGACTTCATCAAATGCCCCACGACAGTAGTCGATGGGACAAAGTCTTGAAATGGGCAGAGTTCTTTGCTGGGCAGGTGCAAGGCTACTCGGAAGAGGTTTCTAAATTTGCAGACTATGCTGATCAAGCAGCATCCCTCATCTGGGCCAGTTCACTCTCCCTCATTCAAGCATGTACTGCCCAATCTGTATCCACATAACTGTGCTAACTAAATTTCCATAGCTGGGGCCAAAATACATCTCGGTTTTGGAAAAGGCCTTTCGTATCTTCTATAGCTGCGGAATAACACTTCGATTCTTCCTCCGCCATAATGAACTCTTCCAGTCATCAGAGGAGCTCCAGGCTACTTTGGCCGAATCATTAACGGTTTTACTAAGTCTCGTGACGAGCATTAATATTGAATACACTCAAAAGCAAAAATGTGAATGCACTCAGATGAGAATATTTAGCTAGTAATGCTAATGCAATATGATAGGCACCCGTTTAAATGAACGCAGCTTCGACGAACGTTTCGGTAGGACTACTGATTCCTTCTTTTCTTATGCAGACCGCTTTACGAACACTATCTGGGCAACGCACCTTCAAAGCCTGGCAAAAACCAGTGGTAAGTAATATATTATTCGAACAAACAGGCGTGGAGAATGTTAACAGACGCTAGACATCTCAGTTGATTCCGTTCGCGATTTCTTGGTTCCCCATGATACGGTTACTCGATCGCTGGCTGTAACTCGATTCATTCGAAAGGAGCGCGCAGATTACACCTGTGAATGGTTCTCCCAATATTTGACTGACTTCACCAAAAGCGATAAATCAGTTCTGTTTGTTACCGGAGAACCGGCCACCGGAAAGACGGTCCTGTCTGAGTGGGCTGTTGAACGGCTTCAGTCATTGGATGGTCAACTGGCTTCGGATGTGATAACGTATAGAATTGGTAGGTTACATGCGAGGTTGAGACTAATGGAAATATTCTAATGCACAATAGACCCTGATTTGAAGACCGAGCACACATCATTGAGTGTTGTGAAAGGCCTTCTTTTGCAAATATTGCAGTTGAGTGCAGGTGGCAATGAGCTTTATAAATCGCTGGCAAACGCCTATGAACTTTTCGTTCGAGGTAACGCGAACTCTGAGGTCGAAACCGCACTATGGAAAGCCTTGGAAGGAGGCCTGCGTAGCGATCGGAATCAGACCATCGTTATTGATGGTATTGATATCCTTAGCGGGGGGGAAGCTGACAGCTTGGGACTGTTGGAGCAACTGAACTCCGTCGTCTCAAAAAAGAGCAAGACGAAGTCTGTTGTATTTTCTCGGCCACTAGCATCGTCCATTCCCAAGAATTTTGCACGGGTTTCTATTAAACCGGAGCAAACCGCCCAGGATATGCATTACGTTGCAGAGCACTCTCTACTCACGACACCAAACTTTGAGGGCCTAAATGACAAAAACCGTGCAAGTCTCACTTCAAGCCTTGCGAATAAGGCGACCGGCTCCTTCGGATGGCTACTCCAAGCCCTTGAAATACTCAAAAAAGAGAAAACGCCCGAATCCATCCTCAAAAAGGCGGAGTCGTTGCCGACAACGTGGTCTGAGCTCCTGGATGTGACGATTGGGGCGATTGACCTGAGTAATCGTGATACCAAGTCAACTCTGGCCTTGCTTCTTGCCGCCGAGAGACCACTTCTCATCGGTGAATTTAGGCAGTTGATGGAACTCGATATCTCAACTTGCACCCGTGTACCTCGCTTGACCAAAGCCGAAGATGATGCCGTTTCTTCTCTTGGGCAGCTGATTGATATTCGAGATGGTTTCGTACGGTTTCGTCACTCAACTATCAAAGAAAACCTTCTCCATCGAGCAAGATCCGTCAAGGATTTTAAGAATTCTAGCGTGTTCCCTTTCCACCTCAAGGAGGCTCACTATGACCTGACACTTCGGTGCATGGCCTATATTAAGATTAGTAGGTGTATTCCCTTCGTCTTTGTGTCATAGCAATTACTAACCATTTCCAGACGTATCGCGATATACGCAGCCAACTCTTGAACCATTGAACCATTATGAACTTGGCGAACTTTTTAACTCGTTTGAAGCTCTTCAGTACTCCGCGCGGTACTGGACTTCACACTTCAAGGCCTCTCCAATGCATAATACGGCTACCAGTCACAAGATCACTGCCAATTTCAAGACTTGCTTTCCGGATTCTACGCTGTTGGCTGCGATCGAAGGTTCATGCTACCAGTTCCAATTTCCAGCCGCCAAGGCACTCTATAATCATTTACTCGCCCTTTCTATTCGCACCAATATTATTGGCGGAACCTCTGAGCCAGTTCTCCAGACTCTTCTGAACGTTGCTCGCACAAAGCAGGTGACACTCGAGTCGGCAGAGGTAAATGAATACTACCATGTAGCATGGAAGCTCGCAGTGGCCCTCGACCTGACTACGATTGCGACAGCCTGTAGTAACAGGTATCTTGAAATGACCTCCTCCGTCACGGCATCAAAGAGTTCCGAAATCACCAAGTGTCGAATCGAGATGTTAGAGTACATGGTCACTACCCAACGAGAGACTACAATAAATGTAGCCTACCTAGAGCAGCTTGCTACCATCTACACCACAATTGGCGAAACCGAGAAGGCGGCTGAGTACTATCAAGAGATCTACAACCTCAATGTTAGAATCTATGGGCGGACTTCGGAAGAGACTCGCCGTTCGTATCAGAAGTTGACCTCGACGGTTCAAAAGTCCACCAAGACCGAAGAAATTAATGAGATCACAAGAAATGATTACGATGAGGCCGTCCATACACTACCTGCAACAGATCCCAAACGCATCTCGTTGACATGGTCTATGGTTGAATTCTACGAGAAGAAAAAGGACACACGAAGATTGGAGGAGACCTTGTTGACTTTATGGCAAAGTTTGACTAGAGTCTCCAAGGATTCAAAGTCCCAAGAAAGAAAATTTGATGTTGCACTTCGCTACGCTGAATTGCTCAAAGACCAGAAGCGCACCAGAGAGGCAGAGAATATCCTCCGTACTATCTGGATTGACCTCGAACACGAGACTGAGTCAGACAAAACAATCAATCGAACGAAGATTATTGGTGATCAGCTACGTAGCGTCGGGGCAGTCGACACTGCATCCTTGATTTACTCTAGGCTTTGGGCCTACTATGTAAAGACAGGGAAGCAATCAAGCTCTGAAGCAAGCTCTGTCTCCTCTAGTCTGAAGCAAGTCAATAAAGAAAAGACGTCCGAAACTAACGGCCTCACGACTCTTACAGAGACCTTCCAGGTTTCATTTGCTAATTCAACGACCAAGTCAATTACCACGACAACAGTTCAGAATGCTGTAACTTTGGTTGATTCCTATTATCAGCAGAAAAATTGGGACGAGGTTATCAAAATTGGAACTATCGCTATTGGCGAGTTGTGGCCAGCTTTCAACCAAACCGAAGAGTTCACCACTCCATTGCCAACGACGTACTACCAAGAGACCATGGAAATTGTCAACCGGCTGCTGTATTCCCATCTCCAGCTTAGCCAATTTGATGCCGCGGAGTTCATTTATCGGAAGATATTTTACGCCACCATTGCAACCCCCAATTCTACGGATGACCACCTAGCCTCCTCTTCCGAGCAACTAATCCACTTCTATCGCTCTAATTCCATGCTCGAAAAGACCACAACGGTTTACCTAGATTTGTATGAAGAGCTTCAGAAACGACACGGCAAGACGAACACTATGGTCATCAACACGCTTTATACCTTGGGTGACACCGCTCTCCAGATAAACGATACCAAAGATGCAGAGTTCGCCTATCGTGAGATCTATAAGAATCTAGCCGAGAGTTCTGATTTGGTTCATAAAGATGCAATCAGGGCTTGTATCGCTCTGTGCAACATCTATGAGCAGCAGCGTCAGTACTCGTCGGCACAGAATGTGTACTCAACCCTTTGGCACACATTTATTAAGCATGGAAAGGATTATGGATTGCAACCGGCATTTGCAGAGGAGCTTTACCAGAATTATTCCCGGGTTCTTAAGCAGGTCAAGACAGATTACACTGTGCTCCGTCAACTTGCTGTTGATTATCGCAAGGCCTGTGTTAGATTCTACGGTGTCTCCAGCGAAATAACGCTCAGAGCAACGTTGCAGCTCGCTAAGATCAACGAAGAGAGTGATGAACACCGCGAAGATGCCATCAACATGTACGAAGAAGCTTATCAGAAGTCCAAAGATCTGCCGAGGGGGCAAGTGTCTCAGCCAACCTTGGATGCAATCCAGACAGCTGGGAAGGGTCTCGTACACTTGTACTCGAACTCAAAGTTGTCGAACTCTCCAAGGGCGGTTACACTGTATTCTGAGGAGTTGCATTCTCAGCAGTCTAAGCTTGGCCATTCTCACCGAGATGCCTTGAAGTGGCTGAACGTTCTTTCCATTGCCCTTTCCAAGCAAGGCAACAGAGAGTCCTTGCAAAAGGCCAGTGAGACACTTGAAGCTTCTGTTTTTAATATTCTCAAGAATGAAACGAGCTCTCAGCGATTTGCTGATTCAGGCTCGAAGATTGCTGAGATTTACTTGAACTCTGGTCTTAAGTCTGATGGCGAACAGCTCCTGTCACAACTTCGAAGCCAGGCAGTTTTCGGATTTTCCAACATTAGTAAGAAACTCAATCTCGCATCAGGAACCAAGTTTGATCCCTCGGTGTGGGTCTTCATAATCACATTCGGCGTTACCTTGGGCGGAAATAAAGACTCGTTTTCTTCCGCCATGGTGGACTTGATTAGTGAGTTCTTCATGTATGAAGAATTCCATAAATCAGCTCTAGAAAAGGGATCATTCCTGTCGACGTTGGTCTATGGGTCACGCCTCTTGCAATTTACTGGAGACATCGGCGATACCAACGGCACTACAATAGTTGAGTCGCAACTCTTGGAATATTTTGCGACCAAGTTAAATGCGCCCAAGACGATCACCAAATCTATTTTGAGCGAATTTTTGCAGCTCGTTCTTGTACAAATCCATACGCTAGAGCCTGATGTCTCTATCCTAAAAATTGGCGGTCAGGTTGTCAATTCATACTGGGATAAAGGCAAGTTTCAGGAAGCACACGATTGGGGCTATCTGCTCCATCAATTCCAGCAATTCCAGGGTGGATATGATAATCTCGAGAAGATTGATTTGGGTCTCCATGTGGCACTCGTTCTTGCTGGCCGTGGTAACGTAAAGTTCCAAGATGCAAAAACGAGCGCGGCCACATCCGAGCTGTCACAGAATATTACCAAGACAATCATGGAGACGGTTCGCTCCCGCGATATCGATATCTCCGAAGTGTCTATCGAGTTGCTTAATGACGCCTGCGGCCTTCTCGGCGACCATCAAAATTTGAATGATCTAGAGGTAAGTATTCCAAGCTCAGCAGGGCAAACACGTTCTAATTACAATTCTACTAGTGGGTTCTCTCCGCACTCTGGCAAGCGCGTGACACACAACCATCTTGGTCGACCTCAACTGTGGTGGGAATCGGCCGGCGCCTTGTGGAGACGCAGTTCAGCCAGGGCCACCAAAACAAGGCGATTGGCCTCTGTGAGGACATCTGTTACAATCTACGACGTGTATGGGGACCTCTCGACGCCACGACGCTTGATATGCTTACTCTGCTCTCATCCTTCTACACAGCTGCTGGCAAATATCGCAAGGCCATGCTAGTCCATGAGGATGTTATTCGTGATACCGTATCTGACAAGGGCGACGAACTACCCGTAGCCGAAGCATCTCAGATTGCAGTCAAGCACGTGGAGTTGCTGAAGCGCGCGTATCAAAGGCTTGGTGGCTGGGACAAGAACCCCGAGGTGTATGTCGACCTGTACCAACAGGCTGCACATGCCTTTGGCTCCGAAGCGAGTTGGAAGAATTCAAAGCCGACCAGTGTCGAAAAGTGGGTTCCCAAAGGCGCGGATAGTCTGGGCATCTGGACCCGGCCTGAGAACTTTGAATTTATGATCACGGACCGGAAGCATACTAATTACCTCCGCAAGTCGAGCGGCTCCTGGAATATGCATGAGAATTTCCAGGGCCCCATGGTAACTCAGGTGTACAGCTCTCAGCCAATCTCAACAGCTTAGCTTGTTGAAGGATACATGGTTGGGGCGAAATATTTTACCAAGAGGATCACTGCAGCTGAGGTAAAAGGGTCCAACCACCTTTATGTGTGGACTTAGGAACCCAGATGGATAAAAAGTTGTTGTTTATGTTGGATTATAAACTGTATAGTAGTAACATATTTAAAGTGAGTTAGTATATATTCAATGCACTGTTAATATTTTAATCAAGGTATTATAATCGTGAGATTTATCATAGATATTATAATGGAAAGCACCATAGCCTGGAGAACTCCCAACGATTACTACATAAAGTTCCAAAAGATTTCTTTGGCTCATAATCTGAAATCTTATCTACATACCACTAGCTATACGTGATTTTATGTGTGTGCAGCATTTATACTCTCGTAGTGAAGCCTTCACCAGCTTCGACGACAAATGGCAGCCTCGCCGGATAAATGTTGATCCGCCACACTTCCTGTCTCCAAATTCCTCTCTGGATCAGAAGCATATCCCGACTATGCCACGAAGCAAATATGAATGAAGATGATCGCTACCGTACCTCTAGCCAGTACAGGTACTGGTCATATACGCCTGCTGCATTGGCAGATCTGCGCTCAAAGACGAACAAGTTAGCAACGGAGCGAGTCAGAGCAGCTATCGCCCGAGTTCAAGCCACCCGTGCGGCATCAACATCACAAAATGCCAGCGCCGAAACGAGTGAGGCCGAGCGCAGTGGCACTCCAGCAGCAGTTACTGCAGCTAGTGATGTTAACTTCCTCACTCCAGAGGAGGAGTTGAAGCTTGTGCGATTCTTCTGTCAGCAAGCCCTCCAACTCGGCGACCACCTCAACCTGCCCACAGACGTCAAGGTATTTTGAGCCCCTCAACCCCACCGAGCCTTCAATTCTGACCCCACCAGGCAACAGCAATCCAATACCTCAAGCGCTTCTACCTGACCAACAGCACTATGACCTACCCCCCCGCGGCAATCCTCAAGACCTGCCTCTTCCTCGCGACGAAGACCGAGAACCACTACTATCGCCTCACCAAATTCGCCGACGCAATTGGCAAGACGACGCCCGAGGACGTCCTCGCCTCCGAGTTCCTCCTTACCCAAGCCCTGCGCTTTACCTTCGACGTTCGCCACCCCTTCCGCGCCCTCGAGGGCGCAGCAATGGAGCTACAAGCACTCGCCAACGGCACCGCGCCCGTGTTACCTGGCGTAGACAACGTGGAGATACCGCCCGAGCTCGGCGACGTGGCGGCGCGGGTGCGTGATGCTCACGGCAATGCGCGTGAACGTCTCAAGACATCAGCCTTGCTCACAGACGCGTACTTCCACTTCACGCCGTCACAGATCATGCTGGGGTCGTTACTCCTCGCCGATGCGGAGCTAACGAAGTGGTTTATGGCAGTCAAGTTGCCATCTGCCCCGCTGCTCGAGCGCGTGATGGAGACACTCCGTGCATGCGCTGATATGCTAGCAGCAGTTCCACCTGATTCACAACCAGGTGAGGCAGAGATGCGAGAGCTCAAGGGTCTTGCGAAGAAGCTGAATCGGTGCCGGGATCCGGAGAAGGCCGATCTGGTGGGTTTGCGGAGGGCGAAGCGGGATGGGGATGGGGAGGAGGAGTTGCGGAAGGCGAAGAAACGGAAGCTGGAGAGGGAAAAGGTGCAGAAAGAGGGGGAGGATTTGTTTGGACCTGCATTAGTGAAGAGAGATGTCTGAGAAGACGGCTTGGAGGGGGAGTGATGGACATTGGACTGTTTGATTAAGCGGGCGTTTTGAGAAGCGGGATGGGAGGCGCAACGGGAAGTGTCACTGAATGGGATAGACGATTCTGAATACAACGTAGTCGCAAACTTGACTGTCAATAGTCGATCAGACCCCTGCTGAATGACGATGGGATCGCAGAACTATTAGCTTGATGACCTTGGGGGAGCTCCGGCGCCCTAATTCCACTACCGATCGTAGCACAGTATGCCAATCGTTAGTTGCTCCTTATATTAAGGCTAGTGGCCGTTCATCTCGATACCGCGAGCACGCTGAACCTCTCGACAGGGCGTAAACATCACGTTGCAAGCTTTCATAGGGGGCTACCATACTAGTAGGAGGGGCTGATACAAGAGGCGTCGGGTTACTCTATTGTAGTGTCCGATAGTCCCGGTAGATGCTAGCAACTTCAGATTGCTTTATAACAGCGCCCGATAGTCTCGATAGTCTCGATAGTCTCAGTAGCCTCATTCGCGCTCTGTCCCTTACTCCGGCATGTTTTGGTGGCAGGGCAGCATTTTGTAGGCCGGTAGTCGGCAATCGCCCCATTTGTTGAGAACATCGATGCCAATCGCAAGCTAGCTGGAGAAGAATATCCGGCCCGCTATGGAGAGTCTGCATCCTTGGGGCAGTCATCTTCTGGCACCGTGGATTTTGTTGAGTAACATGGACCTGACGATCCGCGATATGGTGAAGCTTGTCAATAAGGCTACAGATAGACTATTGACGGCATCCGGAGCATATTGACGGTATAGGTCTGAGCCGGACGAGGGTGTGTAAGAGGAATGTCGATCGCTATATACACTAGGATTTCTTCAAATCACAAAATAGTCCCACGGCGTGAATAGCACTACTGCGGTAATACCAGTATAGTCGAGAAGCACGGTTCGAGGGGCAGTCTGTCTCACCCTCAACGAAGTAAGAAGTACCGACGTACTCACGGGATTGTGCTCCACATGTGAAGTTCGGAGGTGGACTTTTTTTTCACAGGCGAGAGGAGACCCCGCATACAGTCAGTTAATAGAATCCCCGCCCCCACACCCACGGTACCAAGACCAAGCCGGCGGTCTCGAGCCGGCGGTGTCCGTCCAGCGACCGGCGTCGAGTTAACAGAGCGCCACCGCAGGGCCAACAGCATAGGGCCAACACACCAGACCTACTGTAGCTTGGGTGCAAGAAAGTAGACGACTAGTCAACCTGAGAACTGATTTTATGCCGTACGTACGTGGCGTACAGTAGCATGGCTCTTAGTCTAATAGAATTTTCGATTCCGTGGATCGAAGACAGAAGAAAGCACTCGCTCGTGCTTGCCATTTACTACAAACGTGGCAATGGTGCTGTGATGCTGGCATGACTGTCTGTCTTGCACGGTATTTGCATTTTATTTTCTTTTGTACTGTAAGACTGTGTGCCGCTGTCAATATGATGCGCAAATATTGTGATGGGAAGGGTAACTTACCCCATGTCTCTCCGCGCTCCCCTGCCTCCCCACTCCATCCCCGGCCCCCTCCCCCGCCGAGCCCTGCACTATTGGCTTTACCCCTGTGCCCCTGCGCTGGTCTACCGAGGTCCTGGAGATCCTACGATGATTTTTCTACTCATCCATGCGTCATCAATTTGCAGCTGTGCTTGTAAAAATCCACTGATCGACGCCACAGCCGGATCCGAGCAGCCCAGAGAGTGCACGGTGCTCTGAGCATCCACTTGGGCGTGAGGCGCCAGAGATGAGAGCCAGTCTCTGGAGTAGCCAAGTATTGCCTGGGAAAAAAAACTAGTTGGCCAGCACCGGGGGAGCGCAATAGTTTTGCGCGGGCAGAGCCGCCAAGGAGGATTCAGTCGACCCGAATAATGACAAACTGACAAGCTGACAACTGACGCAGTGTGCGGAGAGACAGATGATGCAAGATGTGAGATCAGCGATGAAGATAGAAGCCGCTGGACCGGTCATAACCTGAGACCATCGACACTGGCATCTCCGTTAGAGTACCAGACTTTGAATCGAAGATCACAAGTATGGGCCAAATCACCGATATGTCTCTGTGCAAATGCCGCCATGTCGGTTTGTTGCTCCATTGTGCGATTATCCCCGTGGCCGCCAGGCCGGATATGCAGCATGATCTACACAGGCTGCTGAAGACCCGGAGCGAGGATGTTGAGGACTCCACATTCCCCACATATTGATTCCTGCAATGTGGAGTGCCGGCAGGGAGCCCGCGGCACATGCTAGGGATTATTGATCGGACATTCACAACCATTTCGTCCTAGGAAGTGTCTCCCGACCCCTATTCACCCTGTTCACCCCGCTCTTGGCCGCTGTGGGGCAGTTGCGGGCAAAGCTGTCAGCATATACATCAATAAGGCCATGGGCCCATGGAATGGGATCTATTTGAACTCCATGTCTGTGCCTTCTTTTTCTCACCGTACCTGTGTTTCTGTCTGTATCAGTTTCACAAGATGCGCGTCCTAGGCATCCTCGTTTCCGTTGCGGCCATACTGAATGTTGCTGCCGCACAGTCCCTGGAAGAGTTAGCAGAGGCATTCACAAAGGTGCCAGCATGTGCTGTAAGTAACCTGCTTGTACCTCGGTTTGGCATCATATTAACACTATCCCAGCAAAAATGTAGCGTAGTCACGCTCAAGGAGGCCGCGTGCGAGCTACTCGATGTTAGAAACTGTCTTTGCACGAATCCGCCCTTACAAACAAAACTATCGATGTGTGTGGTGGAATCATGCAAGAGAGACGACCAAGCCGGTACGTACTCGACTCTTCAATTCGAGCAAATTGCTTGATTATGGTCCGAAGCTAATTTATGCAGCCGCAACTCTCATCATGCAAAACAAAATATGCGTCGGCATCCCACAAACTTCGCGGAGTGAAGAGATCATACGAGACGTTATCATAATATCTGCAGTAACCTTCCCTATTATTGCTCTGCGATTCTTCTCGAGAAGTCTCGTATCAAAGAAATTATGGCTTGATGATTGGGCAGTTGTACTTGCAACTGTAAGACACCTGAGATATACCCCGCCGAAACCTTTGTTGACAAACTGAACAGATCATTATGATTCCTATGGTTGTTATCCCAATTTACAGTATGAAACACTGATCCTTTCAACATCCTCATGCCAAAGCTAATTATTTCAGATGCCAAACTCGGCTTTGGAAAGCACTTCTGGGATGTAGACCCTCAATATGTCATCATACTTAGAAAGGTAATGGTTTTCCACTCCCCCCTTTCTACTATCATCAGCTAACCATCGTAGCTATACTACATCTCCCAAATATTTTACCTTCTGGTGCAAGGCCTTGCAAAAGTTTCCATCCTTCTCTTATACCTCAGGATTTTCCCCGACAGGCGATTTCGCCGTATCATACATGTTGCTCTTGTATGGATGGGTTGCCGCACTATCATATTTGTCTGCGTCGTCGTCTTCCAGTGCATACCTGTCGCAAACTCATGGGACACCGAAGTAGCTGGAAAGTGCGCCGATCAGCAGGCATTCGTGTATGCAGGTGCTGCAGTGAGCATTTTCGAGGACATCGTTATCATGTTCCTACCTGTATACGAGTTGCACGGTTTGACATTGAGCTTGAAGAAGAGAATCGGCTTGGTCTTCATGTTCGCTCTCGGGTCGTTGTAAGTTTACACCATTTAATCTTCGCTATGGCCTTTCTAACATGAAAAATCTAGCGCTTCTATCACTAGCATTATTCGACTTAAATATATTGTCTCATATGGCACGACTATCGACTTGACTTGTATGTTGCCCCCTTCCCCCCATCGTTCCGATATAGTTCAGTCACTAATTACTGGACAGATGCCAACGTCGACCCTGTTATATGGAGTATTCTCGAATCATTCACCGCAATCATCTGTTCGAGTCTCATATGCCTTCGCCCGTTGATTATGAAACTCACGCCCAAGTCGTTTGCTACCACGGATATGAGCGACACAACGCGCACTCCTACGACCGGCTGGGCAAAGTCGATAAACGTGAAGCTGGCCAGCAAATTACGGCATAGCAGCAGCAGATTCGAGCTCCATAGCCAAAACGGCGAGGGGCTGGGGGCGAATGATAATGTTATTCGGGTGCAGAAGTCGTGGGTTACGGAAACGAGCCCCGCTGCTGCCACCGCGGAGAGTTTGGAAATGAAAGGGCGCAGTAGTTGCGGCACGCTCACTTCGGGCAAGAACTCCTGGGACCAAGGCGTCTAGGGAGTGTTTCTTTTGTCTTACTGATGTTATGATGTATATATGTAAATAGTCTTGTCCGCCATATAGGCGCATTATACCCAAATTAATAAACTAATAAATAATTCTATACTGTGCAGCATGATAACGCGCATGGTTTATCAAACTCAAATCGTTCTATCTACCTCAGTATGTCTCCATTTGATGCATCAGTTTCGAGTCCACAACCGTCTACAAAGTTTCCAGATAGGCTCGCATATGGTCCTCAGTCAACCGTAAGTCTAGCTCACTGTAGATATGACATAATGTTGCTGAATCGTATCTACCTTGGTCTGCGAATTTTGACAATGAGATATGGCTGAAGCTCCTTGACCACTGTGCACGGACTCGGAGATAAAACGGAGGTACATTACAAAGGTACTCTAGGCAGCCTCCAGGGGGAGCTCACCTGCCTGCCTATTACGGTTAGCCTTGTCAGATTGCTCGGTCTAATCTTATCAGATCCTGCCCCGACGCTCTCCGTGATGACGGCACGTATAGTATGGAATGACTCCTCTCCAAACTGCAAAAGGTTCGTCTTATATAAACGATAGGGTATATAGCTAAGGTCAAGAATGATTTGAGAATACCGACTACTTTTTTGTGACTTTTAAGCATGGCCGCCACCTTCTGTCCAGAAGATCGGTCTTTCGGGCCTATCACTTCGACACAATGCAGACATGGGCTCGATTTTACACTACTTTTCGAGGAAAGCTTCTTGACTATTTTGCCAGCAGCTTCGATGATTGCTGCATCGGCCGTACGAGTGTTTTTTCTCCGTAACAAACGGAAGGTGGTTCTCAGTCATTCGTTTTATGATATCAAATTTGTGAGTAGATCTCTCAATGCCGCATCCAGCTTAGAAAATTGACGCCATGAATCTAGATTAATGTGGCACTGCTTGTGATTCTACGTTTTTCACTGCTCATGTTATGGGTCACCCAGGCTCCGCTGAGATCGGAGATTTCAGTCCCTTCGGCCGTGGCGTATTTCCTCGAATCGATCGCTTTAATGGTACTCTCTCGGTCTGAGCACTTTTACTGCCTACGGCCAAGCACCCTCTTGAATCTTTATCTCCTGTTATCATTGGTATTCGACTTTATACGGATAAGAACGCTTTTAAATATGGGTCACTACTCGTTGATCGTGTCGCTACTTGCGGCAGACATGGCACTCTTCCTTGAAGGAAAGAACAAGAGAGCCTTCTTTTCAAATATTGACTCGGAACGCCCACACCAAGAGACAAGTGGCATTTTGAACAGAAGTGTATTATGGTGGCTCAACTCTTTGTTCCTCACAGGTATGCGAGTGCCATGTAGGAGAGCGATTGCGTCGTTAACAGGCTTTAGGATACAAGAAAGTGTTGGTTTTAGAAGATCTCTGCCATCTGGACGAAGAGATAGCCTCGGAAAAGCCCATCGCCAATTTTGAAACAAAGTGGGAATCAGCGTCGCATGTACAGAAGCACAGACTAGTTAAGACCATCTTGCTGTCATTACTACGCCTATTTACAGCTCCTGTTCTGCCCAACCTGCTGGTAATGGGACTCACTTTTGCCCAACCGTTTCTTGTAAGCGCCATGTTGGACTTTATTGCTTCCACCTCCGAGTCAAAAGAGGTTGGGTACTTGATCGTCGTCGGTTATGCAGTCGTTTATGTCAGTAAAGCGATTTGCACTGCATTCTACATGCACCAGCTTGATAGATTCGGTACCACTCTTCGCGGATGTTTGGTAAGCATCATTTATAAGAAAACGCTCAGACTAGATTTAAAAGAAGCTAGGAGAGGGGAAAGTTTGACACTTATGAGCGCTGATGTTGAACACATTGTGAAAGGGTTCCCCCTTTTACATGAGATTTCGTCAAATACTACTATGACAATCATAGCGTTGGGCCTACTCTATCGGGAACTTGGTTTAGCGTAACGTTTCCGCAGGCATATTTTCCAAAGCTCTTTGCTAACTACTTTCAGCTTCATTGCACCGTTGGTATTCTCAACAATATTGTCTTTGGTGTCGGGTCTTGTAGCCAAACCCCTGATGACTCGACAAATGGTATGGCTGGAAGCAACAGAAGAGAGAGTTGCTCTCACTGCGTCTACAATTGCTTCAATGAAGGGTGTCAAGATACTGGGCCTAGTTGATATAGTGGGCTCACTGATCAGAAAATTGCGACACAAAGAAGTTCAAAGTGGAAAGAAATGGAGGATATTTTACGCCATTTTCACTCTACTACAAACGCTCAGTTTGAGTGGGACAAGATGGGTCACATATACGGTGTTTGGGCTAATAGCTCTTTATGGGTCTGGGAATGGGAGCCTAGGTGTCAACCGTCTCTTCACTTCAATGGCAATCCTCAATATTTTCATGGAGCGCCTCGAAATACTCATCCGACAGATGCCAAATATAGCGAGTGCATTTGGATGCATTCGACGTGTTGAACTGTTTCTCAAGGCCGAGACGAAAAGAGACAACAGAATGATAATAGAATCAGAACACGAAGCCATGGATCATTCCTTTGGCCAAGAACTGGCTACGATTCCGCGGTTGACTGAGGCGATCAGCATTAGAAATCTCAGCACGGGTTGGACGTCAGATCAAGCAGTACTCAAAGATATGACGTTACAGATTCCTGTGGGAAATTTCGCAATGATTATAGGACCGTGAGTATCGCAGTGGAAGCATGTGTTATCATACTAACATAAATTTCAGCGTTGGCAGTGGCAAGTCCACTCTGATACAGGCGTTGCTTGGAGAGACAGTCACACACAAAGGATTCATCACAATGGGATCGATTGATTCGATTGCTTTCTGTGCCCAAACACCTTGGCTAGTAAACAAGTCTATTCAGAAGAATATTCTGGGCACCTCATTATTTGATGGTCCCTGGTACAGAAAGGTCTTATCCGCATGCGCTCTATTCGAAGACTTGAAAAACTATACGGCCGGTGATCGAACACTTGTCGGATCAAAGGGCATTACTTTGAGTGGAGGGCAGAAACAGAGAATTGTAAGCGTTCGTTCCAATCCAATATTTCCTCGTGCTGATTCGAAAGGCACTTGCAAGAGCGGTATATTCGAAGAAGCCAATCATGCTGTTAGATGACATCTTCAGTGGTTTAGATCCAGTTACAGAAGAGACCATATTCCAAAGCCTTTTGGGAGCGGATGGAATTCTCAGAGGTGGATCTACAACAGTTGTCCTAGCTACGCACGCTGTCCATTTACTGCCTTCAACGGACCTTCTCGTCGTTCTCGGAGACAGCGGAAATATCATGTACCAAGGAACTCCAGCTAACCTCCCACCAAATTTGGTGTCTATGAGAGATGTGTCTGCTGTTGGAGAGAAATATGACCCCAAAATGGCCGCACTGAGGGTGAAAGAGTTTTCAGTCGATTACGAGAATGTCGAAGTCTCTCTACATCCAGAGTCAACTATCATCGATGCAACTACCACTGATGCTTCCAGGCAAACTGGTGACCTGCGTGTTTATTGGTATTACTTGAAGACAATGGGATTGAAACATGCGCTTCTTTTTGCCATACTAGGCGCAATCTGTATGGGATTCGGCCCTGCGCAGAGTATACTGCAATCCACCCTTGAGGGCCACGGCTATGTTCGCTTCATGTTAATGCTAATGCATCATAGATCTGTGGTTGAATGCTTGGGCAAGTGATGAAGACTCAAGCCATATTAGCTACTACATTGGCATATACAGTATTTTCTTCGTCCTCGAGATATTACTGACGACGATATGGATATGGCAAGTTTCGCATCCTCCGATTGATTCTTGCCAAACTGCATTCTAACTTCTCCAGGCACGTACTTATCTTTCCGCTATCAGCTTCTTCAATCAAGCTGCATGGTAACCAACTCAGTGCTGCACTGAGGTAGGTATCCCATCCATGTGTAGTTTCCACCACATAGTTTCTAACCACAATATCCAGTGCTACAATGGCCTTCTATAGCAATACAGATACTGGCATAACAACTAATAGGCAAGTAATATCCTTTAGGGCAGAGCTTCCATATACTGATAGTAAATCTTTCGCAGATTTAGCCAGGATCTTATGCTCACCGACAATGAGCTACCCCTGACTTTAATTGATTGCGTCGAGTGTATGGCATCTATGCCTTTACTGAAAGCATTAGACTAATGCTTTCAACAGATATATACACCTGTGTCTATCGAATGGTCCTCATCGGTCTGGCAACGGCGTACGTTGCTATAACCTTCCCGTTTGTCCTTGCTACGTTTTATTTCGTCCAACGATTTTACCTTCGAACCTCGCGTCAGCTTCGATTTCTCGACCTGGAATCAAAATCACCCCTCTACACGCATTTCATCGAGTCTCTGTCAGGACTGGCAACACTACGGGGGTTTGGTTGGGAAGAAGAGTTTAAACGCCAAAATAACCAGTATTTGCAAGCCTCTCAAAGGCCATTCTTCCTCTTGGCGACAATCCAGCGTTGGCTCGCTCTTGTTCTTAATCTGATTGTTTCTGGCATTGCAATAATTGTCGCCATAGCAGCCGTTCAGTTGAGAGGTTCCATAGACCCCGGTTTCTTGGGTCTTGCGTTGGTCAATATTGTAGGTGGTCATTCCAATCCGAGGGAACATATGCCCAGCCCTTGCCAACATATATTGACGTGAATTAGATGACACTGGGCACAAGCCTCCAGTCGCTCGTTAGCTTTTGGACAGACCTTGAAACGTCTATCGGTGCTGTTTCTCGGATCAGGGCGTTTTCTGAAAAGACACCTTCGGAAGACCCCTTTCATCTCCCAAAGGCCCCAGTCGGTTGGCTGGGGTCCGGCCAAATAGATATCAAGCACATGTACGCTGGTCATGGTCCAGATTCTGAGCCTGTACTGCACGATATTAACCTATCAATCACGCCGGGTCAACATGTCGGTATTTGCGGCCGTAGCGGAAGGTAAGCACTCCTTGCATCATTTCACTCGTATGCCTCTAACCAGTCCCAGTGGAAAGAGTTCACTTCTTAGCACCATCTTTCGCATTATGAATGTAAAATCCGGCTCGATTGTCATTGATGGCATCGATATCTCAACCATTGCTATAAATCAGTATCGAGGCAGCATTAACGCCCTCGCCCAAGACGCCCTCTTTTTGCCAGGTACCATAAGAGATAATCTCATCTCAGCTGATTCGGTAGACATACCAGATGAACAACTAGAGAGAGTACTCCAACGGACCGGCTTGTGGGATAAAGTCCAAGATATCGGGGGGTTGGATGCCCCGCTGGATGCAGAGGCGTCTCTAAGCCACGGCGAACGACAGCTCTTCTGCCTTGCAAGAGCTATGCTCAACAAAAGCCGCGTCGTAGCTCTAGATGAGTTTACAAGCAAGTCAGTCCCCCCCACCCCCTATATTCTACAATGAGATAAAAAGCCTATACTGACACCCGCTCAGCGTCGACATCGACACCGACAAGGCTATGCAGAAAATCATCCGGGAAGACTTCGGGCACAACACAATCCTTGCGGTTGCGCACAGGCTGGATACTATACTCGATTTTGACAGGATTGTGGTTCTTGATAAGGGACGGATAGTCGAAGATGCGTCGCCGAGCGAGCTCTTGAGCTATAATTCGGCGTTCAAGGCGCTGTATGATGCGTACCGAAGCGAGAAGACGAATTAGGGGTGAACTCGGACTTACCACATAGTACTGTAGGAGCTATGCATTTTGTCCCAAGACAAGGGATAAAGTGATAATTTGGGTTTCGTTAACATTAACTACATCATCATGTCATAATCAAAGCACCCATTCGTACAATTTGGCCATCCCACCACAACCGCAACCACACCACACCTCCCTCCTCCGCCTCAAAGCCCATCCCCCGGCGTCCAATAATCCATCCACCTCGCATCAATATCCGACCCCTCCTCATAAAACCTCAAATCCGTACTCAACCTAATCCTCCTCCCCTCATCATTATTCTTCCCACTCGCATGCACCATATACGGATCATGAAACACCACATCGCCCGCCTCATAATCGCCCACCAGCCACTTCCCCTTCCCGCCGGCCTCGCGACCGAGGAACTCCTCGCCGTCGTTGGACAGGATCCCGAATTTGTGCATGTGGATGTTGTACGCGTTGATGCGCTCGGCTTTGGTGAAGGACGCGGCGCGCCGGCTGAAGTCGTCTTCGATTGCGCGGCCGAGCGGGACGGAGTCGGAGAGGTAGATCAG
>JPJW01002036.1:0-14678 GCA_000750755.1 Pseudogymnoascus sp. VKM F-4513 (FW-928)
ATTCATCCTGAAGAACTATAATGGAGATGCCGGCTTGCAGCACATTTACAGCATCTATCTGCTATGTCTGGGTATCATATGTCGCGAATTGAAGCCGTTGTGATCGTGATAGTTGTCGTTTGCGAGAGGATTTAAGGTTTGGGTCGTTCCCCAGGGTTGCATGGTTTCTAGCTGTTCGCTTCGTTCGCGCCACGACGGCTTTGTGGATCAATTTAGACAACTAACAAAGGAGATCCTGACTATCTCGACAATACGCACTTCGCGCAATGCGCACTTCCGCTGAATTTTGTGCACGATAGCGGGGAAAGCACTACTAACGGAAAGTCCCAAAATAGAAGTTATAATTGAGGGAAGGTGCGATTAAAGAACAGGCGTTCAACTAAGCAGGGAAAAAGTACGAACAGCTATAGGGGGAAAGTGTGACTTGGGATGATGCACTTTCCATCCCTTGCTAGGCCAACATATAAGAGATAGAAACCCAATGCCAATGCGGAAGGCACCAGCGGCCCAAGCCAAAGTCAACTAATAGAGCTATAGAAAAATTACAACAAGATATGGCCAATCGACGTGAACCCATACGAACTGCCAAACAATCACCCTAAGGCTAACGCGTCAAGACGAATGTGGAGCTGTGTTGGTAAGTTACCCTATAGCTGGCATGAAGTTGGAGGCTAACCGTCTGTTTACAGAGTTGCTTCGTACATGCGTCGTACGGTAACAAGGGCCGTCAATGTGGGCGTTGCCAACTTCTAGCCAAGAAATGCCACGTCGCTGAGCTCTCCGATGCAAATAAGAAGCTCGCCGACGAGGTCAATGCACTGCGTCAACAGATTGACGAGTTTATCCCGTCTACTCCACAGGATGATGTGGGGGCAGGAGAAAAGGGATTCAGATAACAACTTGACCACAGCCTTCACCATCGGCAAATGGTTCAGAATCGAAGACAAGTTGATTGAGGGGTCATACAGCCTTCACCATCGGCAAGTGGTTCAGAATCGAAGACAAGTTGATTGAGGGGTCATTCTCGTCGTTAGCATTCTCGCCGTTGGCATTCTCGCCGTTGGCATTCTCGCCGTTGGCATTCTCGCCGTTGGCATTCTCGTCATTGGAATTTTTGTCAGTGGCATACTTCGGATTGGATGGCCTTGTAGAATTTCCATTCAATATCCCCTTTCTAGAGCGGCATGCATCGTAATATCAGGGGCGTTTGCATCGAGGCTATCATATTCTGAGAGGCTCTAAGATTTAAGATGAGTAAGGGGTGACTGTCGCATTATCATGATTGATAATGTCCCATACGTCTTGATGCGAGTATGCCATTATCTAGCGAATACATTGGTATTCATCAGAGTTGCCGGATAGACTTTTCAGGCAAAGGGGTTTTACATTCCTAATTCAATCGAGGGTGGGCAGGGAAGGCGCGACTGTAAGGTTCCTTCCTCCACAGTTATAACTGCTTATCGGTAAAAACCTCACCGTATAATATCTTCACTATCTCCAGCCGGCTGAGACGCCAACTAATAAACAAGCATGAACAAGCATGCCATAAAGTGGGGGTATTCTTGTAAATCTTTATTGGTAAACAAATGAACCGCTAACACAAAATGCCTATGGTCTACTATACAAAACATTCCAAACTCCGTCCACTCACGACCTATATAACATCCCTCCCTCTCAGGTCATGATCCCCCATTCTATGTCATCTCTTGATAAAAAAAAGGATAGCTACGCGCTATATAGTCGAAAGTTGGGTATGTAAAAAAAGATATGTCTACACCACGTTATAACACATCCGCCACCCCTTCCAAAGGTGGCGCCAGTGCCGCGGGCGGACCCGCGGACACACACACGCAGGGTATTTTGCGCAATATAGAAAAATAGATACAGCGTCGCTGGTTTGCGTCGCGTCGCTCCCTCGTCGTTGAGATTTTCTACCTCCGACTCTGCACCGGCGTTACAGAGTGATGGCTACTCTCCAGCCTCGTCAGCATAGCCGCGGAGGTAAGATCATGACTCTGCTCAAAAGACGGCCTGAGCTGATCCATCGAGGCGCGTATGCGATCATACGACGGTCTTGGCCGATCCGTCGACATGCGCGGCGCCATGGGCGGCTCCATTGACTGGCGGTTGTGGTGGGTAAAGTCGGTGGCGTTGCTGCCGACGCGGCTGCGGCCGGTCTGGGTGACGGTGGTGGGAGCAACTGAGGGTGGGTAAATTGGCCTTTGGTCTTCGCTCGGATAGTGGATATGCTTACTCGGCTTTGCGATACCTGATGAAGCTGGAGAGGAGCCCATGGACGATGTGCTGCTTTGCTTGCCGCTGTTGGCGGTGGCGGGATCGAGGTGGTCGAATTTGCCTTGCAGGACTTGCTCACGGATGATGTCGACGTCGTAGGGAAAGTAGACCTTTTGCATGAATTTGATGCAGAATCGGGGCATCAGGGTGACGATAACGGAGAGGCAGGTCACGGCCCAGAAGGATGCTTGGCCAAAGACTTGTGGCGCGGCCTGGTAGAAGAAGGAAGACGAGGTGAAGGCGGAGTACACGCCTGTCCAAAAGAAGATCAGTAGCGTACTGATCACCACGATGAGACCCATGAGCCAATCCCATCTGTAGCTGTTCATGAGGATATAGACGTTGATGACAATGACCGAGGCTGTTAAACTATACACGCCGAACCGGTCTTTATCGTCGAGGTTCAGGCCGTTGCCGGTAACAATGTTACCACCTCGGAAGTGGAGGAACGCCAGGAAGAAACAGATAACTGATCCGTAAAAGCCGTCAAGCATGTACAGCCTGTAGCTTGATTAGTAATGATCATATAAACAGCACAGGTTAATACTTACCAGAATTTTCTCTGGGTCCATTCCTTGCGCTCGATACCGCGTCGGTAGAGCTGTGGCACTTCCAGCGAGACCTTGTCACTGACATCTTGGTCCAACACACCCATACAAATGACAGCCAGGGATGTGAAAGCCAAGTTGAAGAGGGTAATGTAGGTGATGTGGTATAGGTAGTTGATGTCAAAGTCGCAAAAGCATTGGTACCAGAACAGCGAGAATGTCCACATCATATTCTTGTAGAAGAAGTTTGCAATCATCTCACCCAATCTGCGGTATGACCAGCGGCCATGGACGAGGACAAGCCTTTGTAGGTAACGGAATTGACCAACCGCATAATCAGATGACATGACGGCTTGACGACCCTCCTCTCCTGCAATACCAACACCAATATCGGCTTTTTGAATCATAGCAACATCGTTAGCTCCGTCACCAATAGACAGCGTGATAACATCCAGGCCGAGCTTGACCATAGAGACGACAGCAGCCTTCTGCGCGGGACTGACACGGCAGCAAAGAACCGACTTGCACTGCTTGCAGAGAAGCAGGAACTTTTGCCGCAGCTTATCATCAAGGACGAGCTTGAGGGAGTCTCCATCAATGACGATGGCATGCGTCGGCGCAGGGGCCTCGTGGTTCTTCTTGGCAGCTTTAAGCTCTTCATCAGATCCAGTCATACCGAACGCCGCAAGCTGTCTATCGAGCTCCGCTTCAGCCGTAGACAACTGGTCATCCTCAAACTTGAACAGGATAAGCTCCATATCATTGTTGAGGAGGTTACACGAGAATCCAATGTTGATAGCAGTCTCGACCTTATCGCCAGTGAGGACCCAAAGCTTGATACCCGCATTGGCAAGGAGTGCAATAGTATCCGGCACACCCTCTTGCAGACGATCTTCGATGGCAGTTCCTCCCAATAGTGTCAGGTCGCGCTCTATCGAATCCGCCACAGCCTCCATCTTGTCCTCGCGGTTTTGAATCGCATACGACGCAGCCTCGTACTCATGGTTCCACTTGCGATACTCGGCTGGATCAAGTTCTCTCTCCGCAATACACAAGGTTCTCAGTCCCTCTCTTGCGAATGTCTCCAGGTGTTCTGCCGTCTCCTTGCGCAGTTCCGGCTGCTCCCCGCGCTTCAGACGAGAGTAGATCATACTATCTGCGCCCTTGCAGAAGAGAAGGATCTTTCCATCTGGCATCTCAATGATAGCACTCATGCGCTTACGCGTGGAATTGAACTCCAGTGTGTTCAAAATCTTGTACGACCTCTCTTCTCCCTGGACGTTCAGACGGATCCCGTCCAGTGAGTTCCCAAGCACCGTGTACCCGACATCTCTCGCCGTGGCAACAAGGGCTGCCTCATCAGGCGACTGGGCTTTGAACTCGATCCGGGGAGGATCTCCAGGCGTGATCTCAGCGATGACAGTATGGCAGAGGGCAAGAGCGAGCATGAATTTTTCGCAAGCCTTCTGTTGTTCCTCGCTAGATTCGCCCGCTAGATCGGTGACAAAATCGGGTGCAATAAAGGTCAGGTCGTCGTCGTGGAGGTAGGGGTTGTCGTGTAGCTTGCGGAGATCCTCTAGCATCTGCTTGCGTGCCTCTTCGATTTCTTCACGGACCTTCTTGCCCTCTTTTTCAACGTCGACACCCAGCCTCTTCTGCATGCCGGCCTGGGCTTCGGTGTATGCTTCTCCATAGGGATGGCCGTTAATAGTAGCCTTCTTGAACTCCATCACGTTCTGAGTCAGCGTGCCCGTCTTGTCCGAAAAGATATATTCGATCTGTCCGAGGTCATCGGAGATATTCCAAGACTTCGGAGTACAAGGATAGTCGAGTCTCTCATAGTACATGGCTGTGTCGCTATAAATGAAGAACGCCTGTAGGGTCTTGATGATTTCCAGCGATATGTAGAGGGAAATAGGTACCAAATTCTGGAAGTGGATGAGCGCCGCAAAGAACGTGATGAATCCGTTCGTGCCAGGCGAACCGCCAATGGAGCCAAATTCGAAATACTGGATAGAATTATCATGTTTGCTGAAGGCTACACCTTCAGCTAGGGCCGCAGTCATGCATATACAGAATAGGATACCAAAATTGTATACGACATTCCAGTTCAGCTCGCGAGCGATGCGAGAGCGCTTGTTAGGTGTAACCCCAGAGTTGATCATGATTTTGGTATCAAATCCGGTGAAAATAACCACGGCGAGGACCCATTCCGTATTCCTCACGTTGCAGCCTCGAAGAAGCATATTGTTGATGCCAATTGGCTCGACCATGGGCTGGCCCTCAGAATCTGGGTTCTTCTCGTCGTATTGTGTCCAGCGCGCTGCGGCGCTGTACTGGTAGAGGTTTGCGTGGGGCGGCTCGCTCTCAATGATGAATTCCGTTCTTTCACAGTCGCGGGCGTGGCGAATCTGCTTCCCGCTTTGGAGAGCATGCCTCACCTTCAAGTTTGTCTCTCCGTCGAGGTTCTTGGTTTCGACATAGCATGCACCGTCCGGGTCGGAAGTCGAAAGAATAACCACATCTGCGGGAAGCTGGTCGTCGTTGTAAATACGGACAAAGTCACCGACTTGGACGTTCTTCCAGTAATCTTTGTGGAAACGAGCCTTGCCCGGAGCTGGTATATGGGGATTGATCAGGCTGCCGAACTTCTTCCTCTGCGGGGGAGCCTGTCCCTCAAATGACAGTGCAGAGGTTGGACGATCATCATCCGCAGAAGGAGGGGCCAGGCTTTGGTCCCGGGGTAAAGGTGACGGAACAGGCGTCATTTGAATATCCTCAGCCACCTCATTATACGAGTAGGTAGACGCTCTCCTCGTCGCCACAGTTTCGAAGGATCCTCTCGGCGCGTTCGATCCGTCCTCCTCATCTTCTGGCTTCTTTTCCCCCCAGAGCGCTGACATCGTCTTCCACGAAGCCACCATGAACCGGGTGGTGGCCTTCTTAGTTTTCCTCCACAGCGAGACATCGTCGTCGTCCACATTGACATTATTCCACTCGACCAGGCGGTGGACAGCCGAGTTATTCAATTCGTCGTCGAGATTGGACCGCCTGAAATCTTCGACGGCGTCCTTGATCGCCGTGACACACACGATAACAATAAGGGGCGCCGCGTTAAGTACTGGATCCGTAGCGCCGAAGATGGTGAAAAACTGCTTTGCTTAGCTGGAGTCAATTGACACTCCTCGTATAAAACTCACCGTTAGGATAACGAGGATCAAAAAGTAAATATTCGCGATGTTGTGAAATTGTAGGTAAATATTTTTTGGCACAAAAGTCAATGGCGTATATTTCGCCGTCCGAATCTTATTCCTGCGAAAAGTGACCTTCGGCGATCCGTCCTCGTCCAGCGCATCCGGTGGCAGCGGGATGTTAAAGTGCACCTTCCTCTGTCCCTCGCCTTCTGGTTGTTGTGTCTCGCCGCTCTCCTCAGAGTCCTCCGTTTTGTTCCCCGTATCTTTACCTCCACTAGGGGACTCACTCCCCCCAGATTCCCTCTTCCTCTCCATGCGCGATGGCCGGCGGTTCAGGCGGTCCATAATCGACACCCGCGCTCGATTGGCGTTCTTCCCCTTCTTGTGCTGTGTCGCCCATCTCAATCGCTTCGTAGGTACGGGCGCCAGCGGCGCCGGCTCGAAGGCCAGCTCGGCGTCGTTGTCGGCAGCGGCGTCATTAGCCATGGTGGTGGATGGCGACGTCGAGACCAGGCAACGATTCCTCGTCGTCGAGTAGTGGTCGGCAGAAGGAGAGGAGCGAGGGGACAGCGAGGCCGTTTAGAGCGTCAGCCGTCGTAGGGGCATTCGGTCGGTCGGCCGTGGGTCTCTTGTCCGTTACTGGGTTACTGGGGGCGAGTTGATTCGCGACGCCGGAACAGCCGGGGAGGGCGCGTTTGTCAGCGCCAACATTCGCACTCTACCCCGTTATTTATACGAGTCGAGTACTTTAATTACTCGTAACGCACTGGAAAGGGCTGTGGAGGATTCTACTGGCCTCTGCTGCACTCTAACTGGACTACACTGCACCGCAATACACCCTTTTCCTGCAGATTGACTGGGGGATCACTGGACCGTGCACGCCAGACCATAGCCAAAGCGGCGCAATCAGCAGCCAGAAATTGGATTCTTGGAGAGATTTGCGTACTACGGAGTATGGTGGTACTATGTCTGGCGTCAGCCCTGGGCTGAGATTTGTGCGCTGAAATTCGAAGTGGTACAGTTCGCAGCAATTGCGCAGTACAAAGCCTTCTTCAGCCCTGTCGTGGCTCAGACAAATGCCAAAAACATGATGCGAATATGCTGCGTATACCCTTCTCCCCTATCTCCCCGTCTCCCCCTTTCTATTCTTGTATTCTGACAGCGCTGCACAGTAAGCATTCGCACGAGTTTGTTCCTGGCGTGCCCTCACTCAGCCTTCTCGATGTACCATACGTGTACCACACCCCTTCCCTGGGTAAGCCACTGCGTGAATCACCCTGGCTGCATAAAGAAGGGATATGCGGTTTGGCCCGCAACATATTTTTAATGTGGGGTGGCGGTTTGAAAAAGAAGGTGCGATTCTGCTATTTTGGCTCAGGGACTGCAAATTAGACCCGCCCGCCGTTGGTTAGAGGAACGCTACCATGACGCTATGGGTACGCTACGGGTACATTTACGAGGTCAGGAACGATATCGTTCCTTACGTTAGGGTGCCCTCTTTAGCTGGCTCGGGAACTTATTTGGCGGGAGCCTGAAGCCTGGAGCCTGGAGCCTGGAGCCTGGAGCCTGGAGCCTGGAGATGGTGCTGGACCCCTAAGACAATTCTTACGTTGGCCATGGTCTCACATTCCCCATCACTCCCCGCATCTCCATATGTCACGGCGAGATACACCAGCTGAACGTTCTCGGAATTGCGACGTGGTCTCGCAGTCGCCGCGTCTCCCACCCTCTGGCCACGCTCCCGAAGGTAGGACAACAGGAACCACTCCTTCTCATCCTCTGCATACCGCAGATGCCACTATCGATATTCGGGGTGAAGTCACATTATTGGACCCGCCAACATGTGTCTGGAGGCTCAGAGCCGGATACTCCGCTAATGAGCCTTCCCTAGAGGTTCGATGTCAGATCTGGGCAGAGTTTCTTGGAGGGCACATACGGGTTAATATAATAGATGTAACAACTGTACGGAGGTTAACTTATGAACATAACTTCCGTAATATTTGCATCAACCCTCCCCATAACTGACCTGGTTAGACCTATCCAGGCGGATGTGAGTTCCAACCTTGGCGTCTACATAAGGTAGGACTCCTGAAATTCGTAGCATGGAGTCCAAACGCGCCAGGGCCGACTAGGTAAATTATTTCGGGTCGAACCCCACCAGTATCGGCGATCTCTCCATACCCAAGCCTCATCCATATCGGGAGCATATCACCAAGCCCATAGCAGCCGCACCGCGAGAATGACCAAACTAATCTGCATCGTCGGCGTGACGGGTAACCAAGGCGGTTCCGTAGCCCAGCGATTCCTCCGCGACCCCAACTACCGCGTCCGAGGAATCACGCGGCACCCCTCCTCCACAGCCGCGCAGGCACTCGCCGCCCAAGGCGTCGAAGTCGTAGCTGCCGACCTCGACGATGCCCAGACGCTGATTTCGGCGTTCGCAGGCGCGAATCTCGTCTTCAGCGTCACAAACTACTGGGAGCCTTTCTTCCGGCCGGACTGCCGCGCGAGAGCTCAGGAGCTCGGCGTGGGATGTCGCAGGTATGCGTATGATGTCGAGGTGCGGCAGGGGAGGAATATCGCAGATGCGGTTATGAGTACTGCGGACTCACTTGATGAGAATGGGTTTATTGCATCTACCCTCAGCCATGCGGGCACGTGCAGCGGGGGGAAGTTCGAGGAGCTCTATCACTTTCATGCTAAGGCCGATGTCTTCCCCGGTTATCTCGACGAGAAGTATCCCGGTCTGGCAGGGAAGACGTCGTATGTGCATACTGGCTACTTCATGTCAAGCTATAAGCTGTTGCCGGCTGCGTATCTCGGCAAGGTAGGCAATCTCCAGGCTCAGGTAGGCGGAATAGCCAGACTGATACCCCTCTAGCAAGCCGATGGGACTTTTCAAATGAGTCTCCCGACTACTCCAGATGCATCGATCCCGCATCTCGCTGTTAATGCTGATATGGGCAACTTCGTCTACGCCGTCTCGCAGATGCCGCCGGGGAAGAAGTACATGGCTGCGGGAAGCGAGTGCAGCTGGAGCGAGTTTATCAGGTTGTGGAGTAGGCAAACTGGAGTGTCCGCCAAGTACAAACAGGTCTCCATTGAGGAGTTCAGTGCGCTGGCTCCTGACGAGGCGTTTGGTGCGGAGGCGGGGGATATGTTTGCTTACTCCTCGGACCCTGGGTATGATGGTGGTGACAGGACGCTTTTGAAGGCGGAGGATATTAGAAAGGTGAGTGGGTTCTTTTGTCCAATCTGGACGCATTATTGATTGATGACTAGGCTGGCATCGAGTGTCCTATGACCAGTCTTGAGGAGTATATGAGGAAGGAGGATTGGTCCGCTATCCTTGGGCAATAGATTCGGCGTACAGAGTGGCATATATAAATCTGTAGACATGTCCAACAACTGAGAACGAGACCCGATTTATCACACAAGCATCATTAACAACCACACGGATAGTAATATATCAATACCAGCACTGGGTGAATCGACTCCCCATAAACTATCTATCCCCCAACTCCAAAAACTCCCCCTCCATCACCGCCACATTTCCAATTTACCCTCACTTCCCCCCCGCCTTCTCCATCTCCTTCACATACCCCTCCCACGTCTCAATCGTCTCATCATAGAACCCCACATGCGCATCCGCCAGCGCCCCAAACTGCGTCTTAAACTCGATCCTCTTGATGCGCTCAAAATCCGCCACCTCCCTGATCACCTCCTCATCAAACGCCTCCGTCATCCGCTTCGCCTCCTCCACAGCCGCAGTCAACTCCTCAATCTTCAGCTCCGCTTCGCGCACTCGCTTCCGTCGCGCTTGCTCGTGGTCCACGCCTCGCACATCCTCGAGTTTCGAGCGCAGGAAGCCACCTGGCCCGGTTGAGGCGCCGTGCGAGCCAGCGAGGCGGTCGCGCTGCTGCGTCGTGTCGGCGAGGAGGACGGCGGTTTGCTCGAAGTCAACCTGCTTTGCGTCGCGCAGCTTGAGGAGGGACTTGACGGCCGTGCTGTACGACTGCATGTCGCGCAGGCTTCCGAGGTAGTCGTGGTCCGTCTTGTCCTTGAGAATCTTCATCTCGGCCGAAGTGTCCTCGATGCTCGCCGTAAAGGCGTGGACTGGCCCTTCTACCCCAGGCTCGAGGGTAATCAGCTTCTGGAAGTTCTCGCCTAGCTCGTGGAAGTCCTTGGCTAACTCGTCCTCGCGGCGGGCGACGCGCACGACTACTTTCTCGATATGACCCAGGTCCTCATCCAGCTTGTCTGACTTCTCGCGCACCTCGATGAAGCGTCGGTCAGGCTTGTGGACTTTGGTGAAGGCGTTGATGAAAGTCTCGGTAATCCCATCAAAGACCCCAGAACCCTGATCGCCATTCGACGGCGCCCGGTTCGGCCGTCCCCGCATTGTAGCGTTCCAGTCCTGGCTCTCGAGGAAGATGATCAGGAGCGCTGAGCGGCGCAAGACCGGATGCAGAGTCAGTCGGCGCAGGAAGCGCTTCAGCGAGTTGGTGCGCCGCTGCATGAATTCCGTGCTGAATCGGTCGCCAGTAACGTACATCATGCTGTGCTTGTCCGGCAGAGGTGGGACGGCACATTGCGGGTATTCCAAGAAGAGGGTATTATACAGAAAGACAAAGTCTGTGAATCGCCTTCGCACGGATGTTGTTGGCTTTTGGAAGGATGGGAAGTCGGTCTATTCCTGTCTGTCAGCGCAGTCCTCTTCATCTCCAAAGTAAGGGTAGATACACACATTAGTAGTAACAAGGTAAGAGACATAAGAATCCTTCGACCCATCGCCCTCCTTCAACGGCGCCGTCACCGTACACTCCAGAGTCCCATTCCCATTGCCCGCATTGTCCAACGGATCCTCTCGCGGCGCATCCTCCATCCCATCCGCTATCCTCTCAGCATGACTAGGCTGCGCTTCCCCAGCCGCAGCTCCAGCACTCGATGACCCAGCTCCATCGGTATTCCCCCGCGGCGGCGACTGCCACGAGACATCGGCGAAGTCGTCGTTCTCCATCGCAGCGCAAAGACCGGGATTGGCGGGGTTGTCGGCGAAAGCTTGCTAACCGCTAGGACGTAGCCAAGCTTGTGAAGTAGAAATTGTGCAGGTTCAGTAGTCAATTCTTCATGTAGTGTTTGAGCTACAGGCTTGTGATGAGCTGCCTCTCTCTTGTGTTGAGAAGTGTTAAATTCCGATTTGTGGTTTCTGGAGCCTGACGGTGACAGGGGCGCGTCATCAGTAACGGATCCGCAACCTGGATCGGTCAGGTCCCACCAAGGCAGAGAAGGAGCTTATAGCCGTCCGGCACGTGACATGTTGATCTCAGTTGACAAAAGGCTCGTACATATCCATGAAATGTCTCTAATATTTAACACAGTTTCACCAACTGCTACTCCCATTTAATGGGCTTATTTTACAAAAAAATATGTAGGAATTCTAAAAAAACATCTAATGGAGAAGTGGACCCATTTCTATAGTAGTGTACATCCGTCCCTATGCCCACAATGTGTACCCCCATCCAGCAGCGCCTGGAGACCTGATCATGCCATACAAACGAAATGTGAAAGGTGCACGTAGCTACCCTTTAATTACTCCTTCTTCGTCTTCTTCGAGTCAGCTGCGCCCTCGTCGACGGACTTGGCCATGTCCTGGTCCTTCTCCGCGTCGATCGCCTCGCTGACTTGCTCCGTGTCCTTGCCGTTAGCGACCGCATCCGCGCGACGCTGCTCCTCCTCGTCGATGTTCTCGTGATCGCGGGGGGTGGCAAGGCCAGACTCCTTGTTCTCCTCATCCTGCTCGTTCTCCTCCTCAATCAGCTCTTGCTGCTCCTTCAGGACCTCAAGACGCTGCTTGTTGGTGGCAGCACCCTCGGCGTTGTGGACCTCGAGCTCGATCTCGTGGAAGAGCTCCTCGGGGATAGAAGAGAGGACACCGGTGAGGGCATCGATCTGGCTGCTGATCTCCGAGTCCTGTCCCTGGGCGTACATGAAGGCGTTGCTCAGGACCAAGAGGGTCGAGGGAACACCGTACTTGAGTCTCAGCTCCAACCAGGAGTTGAGGTCGTCACGTAGGCGGCCAGGAGACATGCCATGGGTGCGGATTCCACGGCTCGCACAGGCAGTCTGGAGCTCTGGAACTGACAGGCTCTCGACGCCCTCGAAGCTGATCGCCCTGTCGTCTCTCTTGATTTGACGCATCCGGTGGCGGACCTGGTAGCGAAGCATCATGTCCGTACCGAATGTGTTCAAGTTCATGTATCGGCACATGCCGACCAATTGTGGGCGAGACAAGTTGTCAAGAGTCAAGTCATCCTTGAAGATCTTGCACACCTTGATCACGTCCGCTGCAGTTGGTGTCTCGCCAGTGGCGCGAACCTTGCGGAAGAATTCCGAGAACTCGTCACGCTGTGCTATAGCCGAGTTCAACGGAAGCCCGGTCTCTTTGAGAGTATCGCTGAGGAAGCTGCTGACTTCCTTCCTCGTGGCCCTCAGGGTGGACATCTTGGTGTCCTTTGACTTCTGGCCCTCGTAGGTGCTCGGAAGCATGTTGGGGAAGATCTTGAGAGCGACTGGAAGGAGCAGCTCGGCGAAAGGCACGATGAGGAAGACAGAGAATGGCACGAGACGGCCAAGATCCTGCACGGTGCGCTTCAGCTGCCTGTTCTCCCTGCGGCTGAGCTCGTAACCAGCCGCCATCTTCATCGCCAGACGAGTACTGATCTTGACCTCCGTTGCCAGCAGCTTCGTTCCATCCCAGTAATGTGCAAGCTCCTTCTTAATCTTCTGACCCAGGGTCAACTTCTTCTCCTGCTTCTTCACCTCCGACGTGTCGATGGACTTCTCCTTTTCGCCTGCGAGCTCGGAGAGAGTCAGCGACTCGACCGCATCGGTCTTGGGCACTGCAGTCGGTGCAGTCCTCGACACGGAGTCGATATCACCCTTGTTTTCGACGGCATCCGATGCCTTATCAAGCGTTTTTGACGTGGGCTTGGCGCCGTCAGCCGGGAGTGGCTTCTTGGCCTGCTCGGCATTGAAGCCTGGTGGCGGACCATTGGACGTGGTTGTAGTTGTGTGTGTGTCAGTTGACGCATATCTGCTGTGGGGGACAAGCAGAGCCAGTGCGGTCATCTGGGTTGGGAGGTTGCGTCCATTGCGACGGAGATAGGCCGTGTACGCCGACGACGGGCCAAACGAGGATCTAGGGAAAGCACGAGCTATTATCGAGAGTCAGTCTCGCGCATCACGGTAGAGGTCGTCGCCAGACTGTGTATACATACCAGCACTCAAAACCGAAGTCCGGGCAGCCGCATTGCGAACCAAGCTTGAGGATGCGCTCATCACGGATACCGAGCTGGCGGAAGGGTTTGCTGTGCCTCTAGGGAACGGGCAAGAGCGTAGAAAAGGAGTGTCAAGGCAGGCGGGAGTGCGCCGCCTTTAGATAATAGATTCGTCGGGGATTCAGTTGTGGTTGAGGTGATGATTGAAGACGGATGTGTTGGGTATGGAAGGAGGTAGAAATTATCACACGCCTCATGTGTTTTCCATGGAGAATCCCCGAACCCGAGCCCCCGACGCCCTGGGTGCGGGTGTGGGTGTGGGTTTTGGTGTGGGAGGGGTTCACGTGACAAGGATGCGAACGGAGGGTAAAGGGAGGGAGTGACGTTGACTGGAGGGACTGAGAGGGTCCAGAAGGTGCTACAGGTGCCACGCACGCACCTTACTGTGCAGGTACCACCATACTAAAATGTTGAGAGGGAGTACACGCGATAGGTCGACAACGGCGGAGGAATGGGATGAAGATAAATTCACTATATATTCGGCACAGTGTCTCTGGATATTCTGCATTTTTTTGTATATTTTTAGAGCGTGTTACAAATTAATAAGAATTTCTGCCAATATTCTGGCATTTTCGGAGAATACATGCTTAAAGCCTACGCCAGGGATACCGACGCCTTTCCTCAACAAGCCATCAACAAGCCCCGACATGTCCGTTTATCCCCGCCGATTTCGGCCTTAGCGCCCCTCAACCAAGATCTCCCAAGACGCCCTGGTGCACCGTGCTGCACACATCTTATCGGGACTCCTCGGCACCTTTGCTCCAGTCAACACGCTTAAGCTCGCTGCTCTTCGCCATCCCACTCCCACATGCTTATACCCTTTGCTTAGATCTGTATCACCATCATCACCACCGATCGCTTTTGCCCCGGCCTATTCCTCGTGACAGTCGGTCTATATCCTGCCTTCCTCAGCATCTCCCGTCCGAGCCCGCTCTTTCCTCCACTTCTTTTTAAAAACATCGATACCCCCCTCGTTCAACCTTCACCATGCGTCACTCTTGAATAGCGCACTTTGGGGCTTCAGGGCGGATTGTTCTCACATTACAACCGACGGACGGATAGCGGCGGACCATCATTATCATCTTCGGCTACTCTACAGTTTACAATTGTTATAATTACCACTTTCACCACCACGTCGACACATCTCTCCGTCTCGTCACCCATTAGCCATCCAACATGAAGCTCGCACAAGCAGCCCGCATCATCCTCGTCGGCGCCCCAGGTTCGTCGCCCCCTCCATTCCCCCCCAAACCACAGCCCCCCAGCTAACCTCCTCCCAGGCGTCGGCAAGGGCACCCAAT
>JPJW01002038.1:0-15236 GCA_000750755.1 Pseudogymnoascus sp. VKM F-4513 (FW-928)
TAGGCGGTGGTGGTTGGAGTTTTGTGGAGGGAGGGGCCTGTGCTTAGGTTGAGCCGTATAGATGCTGGCGCCTATTACGCAGAGAGGAGGTTGAGCTGATATACGACCTGTTGCTCAGATTGGCCGAGTGGCTCGGGTTGAAGCACGTGTGGATTTTGGGTCTATTTAATGGAGGTTCACTGGAGTTCGAGGTTATAACCTGCTGGGGATTAAGGGCGTGGAGTCCTTTGATGGTTTCTCAGGAGCTCCGCCGTCTCGGGGATTTTATTTGAACCGTACTACTCGAGTATTTTGTATCTCAATTTGAATAATTCCATTTTAATGAGGACGGCTTATATGTCTATATCACAATTTTTAAGCGCGTCGATTAATTTGGTAGGGTTGCTTCATATATGCTTAACAAGCAAATTGATAATTAAACTACACTTGATTACGCCTTCTTAGTATCCTCCTTCAGACTTACTATCCTGTTCAAGACCAGGTTTGTCTCTGTACTGTCGCGATCTACACAGAAATACGCAACACGCATTCCTTGGAACCGGACAGTTTCGGGTGGTGCGTTGTCAGATGCCTCCTCGTTCTTCTCCTCACCGGGCCGTGGCCATGGAGCAGTGCGCTTGATCTCCTCGATGCCAGTCTCGATCATTGCATTCGGGAAGACCTCTTCAGAGCGGGGGTTGATGTCGGACAGAAACCCACCGGGAAGTGCATCTGGGTCGTCTGACATGAAAAGTGGGTTGAAGGCGCGGACTGTGGCTTTGATAGGGCTGTTTTTCGAGGGACATTCCGCAACCCAGTGAATATAGCTAGTGCGATGTTAGAACTTCCCATTCGACATATCCTGGATGAGAGGATAGTGTAAAATGATTCATACCTCTTGGGCTTCTTAAATACAGTTCCTCCGTCAGGCTTTTCATAGCGAGCGTGCACCAGAGTAACTAATCCGGTGGCAGAATCTGTTTCAAATCCAGTTGCTGTGATAGGATATGGGACTTTCAACAATCCGACGGATGTACCAAGAGCAAGGCGGAAGAAGTCTTTTGAAGCCGCTTCTCGGAAGTCGCTGCGTTCGATGTATACTGTTTTGGTGAAGGGAACTGTGTGGACCTGACAAGGCATGGTAGTTAGTTGTTTGTAAATAGGAGATTTGTAAACAAACTACTTACTCCAAAATCTGGATCTTTTGAGAACGGCAGCTCCACCATCTCAATGTAATTCTCTGGGATATTCTCAATAACGACCGGAATAGGATCAAGAACAAGCATCAGACGAGGAACAGTGGCTTCCAGATAGCGACGAATGCACTGCTCGAATCGTCTGGTATCAATGGTAGTCTCTGCCTTGGTAACACCAAGCTCGTTGACAAAACTGAGAATCGCCTCGGGAGGAACTCCACGGCGCCGAAGAGAAATAAGTGTATACAGACGAGGGTCATCCCAATCGCGGACATGATTGTTTTCAATGAGGGCAAGTATTTTACGCTTCGAAAGGACGGTACCCGATATCCTGAGGCGGCCGAATTCCCGCTGCATCGGCTTGTAAACAGCGAGCTTGTCGCAGAGCCATTCGTAAGAGACCCGAGAAAGCTCAAATTCTGCAGAGCACAGTGAGTGCGTCACTCCCTCGAAGCTATCGCACAGGCAGTGGGTAAAATCGTAGGTGGGGTAAATCGTCCATTTATTCCCGGTCCGGTGGTGCTTGTGCTTCTCGTCAAGGACTCGATAAGCCGTCAGATCCCACATCTGAGGATTATTATCTTCAAGGTTTTGTTTCATGCGGAGGACAGCCTCGCGTGGTTTGTATTTCCCATCACGCATTGCGCGGAACTCGGCCAGAGATTCGGCATTCGGTCGGTCTCGGTGAGGGCAAGCATACCTGGCCTTGCCTTTGCCGCCGCCGCGCTGGGCCACAACTTCTTCTTCTGTAGAAAGATTAGGCAGCTAGAATGATAAGAGGGTCACTATATATCTAAATCTTACTAGTGCAATGACAGACATAGGCACCGTTCTTGTTAATGAGCTCCTCCGCGAGTTCATAGAGGCGATCAAAATTATCGCTAGAATGAGTAACCTTCACCGGTTTGAATCCCAGCCAGTTGATCATCTCCTGTATAGCTATAAAATACTTCTCTTCTTCTCCTGTCGGATTTGTATCATCAAAGCGCAGGTAGCAATCTCCGCCATGGAACCTGGCGAATCCAAAATTAATCATGATCGCCTTGCTATGCCCCAGGTGGAGAAAACCATTAGGCTCAGGCGGAAAACGTGTAACAACTCTTCCTACACCGTCTGATTTCACGGGGTTCTCGCCGTACACGTCACCGAGAAAGCCGCCCCTGAACATTGAGTCTATGTCATTCGGGATGTGTTTTGATGGGGCGGCAGCCTTGCCTCTGGGAATTGGTGGGTTTGGTGCATTCTCTTTCTTGGGAATTGATCCATTCGAGTTCTTTGGATTTATGGAAATTGATTTCCCCGTCATATTGCTGGCTATTGATTTAGTGGAATCTATGTTTTTAATGGACAATATGATGTTGGCCTGCGAAAGCCAGCGTTAAGAGTGGTTTTCGTGCCATGGGGTGAGTCACTACCACAGCCACAAACGGAGGGAGTCACTCAGAACTCTGGTATCAGAATTCACATTCAATTTAGTCACCTACTAAATCGAGGGAGAAATATTATTTCTAAATTGTTGCAAGTTGATATTAACTTTTAAGTTGTAAATTAAATGGGGTACAGCGGGGACCCCGATCGTGGCGTTTAACTAGTCTCCTCCACCTGACAGATGGCAGCCATACCACAATATGAGAATACACACCACCACATACAATGGTAGATTTCGGGAAATTGGACACCCCATTCACTCTGTCACACACGAGGTTGAGTACCAATGGATAATAGGCTCAGCCGTGCCAATGAATATGGCGGGGACTCTATTTTTATGCACTGTTTTTCAGCTCTCCTGCATGGTGGCTTCAATCAAGGTATACTAGTCTATCCTCTTTCCTAAGAAATATTAGCCTAATCGTGTTGAGCAGATCTAGTTGGTCTGGGCCCTGAAATTGCCCTGAATTGCGGGTGAACAATTGGGCCGTGCTGACACTCCTGTCAACAACACAGCCGACCAAGCCTCAAGGCTGTGTTAGTACATATAAGGAGACCATTCTGCAGATTATTGGGTTTCTCGTGTTCGATGTTGCATTGTTACTTCCAAACCTCTACATTCGTTAGAAACCAAAAATTACCACAATGAAGCTCTCTATCACCGCCGTCCTTTTTGCTAGCATCCTGGCCGTGTCGGCTACGGAGTCTTCCAACGAGCAATGCACTGTTCAAGCAATCCCCGCGATACGGTGCAAGGTCATCGTTAGCGAGGGCGATGGCCCCACTGCAAACTGTCGCAGCGGGCCCGGCACCGACTTTGATATCGTAAAGAAAATAGATTCCGGCACAGAGTCATTATTCTCATGCTACAAGAAGGGCGAGTGTATCGGTGGCAACTGGTAAGTGAATGAATGGTGCCAAGGATGTGGCTGAGATGGCTAACATGATCTACAGCACTTGGGACAAACTACACTTTGAGGGCGGATCCTGCTTCCTCAGTGGAACCCTGACTGATAAGCGCTGCTCAGCCGGTGAGTGCATTCATTGTAGTGATGAGAGGTTATATATGCGCAGTTGCTGACTGGATATAGCTTCTCTTGGGGATTGTTAAATCAGCACCTCCAACCCGCCCCGGCGTATAACGAAGTCAAAAGACTCTTGCCTTTTAGCATATACCAAAGTAGTTATCTTATCAAACACTAAACTTCTAGCCACACGGTTGATTCCTGGGTACTGACTTCGTGAGCCAAACGATTGTGGTCTATGTGCGGCAGCTCAATGGCTGTCTATGACATAGCTTTATAATAGCTATTCGCTATAATTTAAGGAATAAAACTCGTCTTATCAGAATTCAGTGGGCGGAGTACCATTTCTATGAGTAGGCAGTTTAATCGCGGTTCATTGTCTGTGTCTGGCGTTGTTGGCCCAACGAGTATTCGCCCCTTATCCCATTGCCCAACCAACCAACTCCCCCTTTTCGCTGCAAGATTCCTCTCCTTGCAATGGATGATAGTAATCCGACACAGTAACGATGCGGAAGGATTTGAGTGTACTCTATTTTTGCTCGAATCATACCAATAGATTTCGCGTAAAACCTGGATCCCTTATTATCCAGACGGCGGTTCTGGGGTAAAGGGTGGGGCGTGAAGGGTGAGAATGTGGGGGAGCAGGGTAGGTTGAGCAACGCCTCGTACCGATCTTGACTATTTAGGTTGCATGAGGCGCCGCCTCTTAAATTATTGGTGGAAACTATCAAGACAAGCCTCCCGCAATATTAAGTTATGCTTATCCGTAGGATTCTTATCATCAGGCTCTCTCGTAACTTTCTCTTTACAGTATTCGGAGAGGCTGTTCCTAAATTACCTCTTTGAAATAGGAAACTGTCGATATGGATTCCCATATACGCAAAATAGATGCCTTCGAAGTGTGAAATTGTTGGAATGGAATGTCTATAAATGATGGCGTGCTCGCCCTTCTTTCCAAGGGACCAACACACTTGCCTGCATCTACTTCGATATCCAACAACCAACAAGTTTTTATCAAACTCTAAAAAAGCCACCATGAAGTTCACCACCATCCTTGTCGCCGCCACGGCCGTTCTCTCCAGCGCCGTACTTGCCTCTCCCGTCGAGACAGAGAAAGCCGCGGCCGTCCGCTCCATCCTCGAGGCGCGCAAGTGCGCCTACTCAGACTGCTCAGCTTGCCATGCCTACTGCTGGAACGGTATGCATTATATCTCCCCTCCTGATAATCGATATGGAAACGAAATCTACGGAAAAACTAACAATTACCTAGATATGCCCTGCGCTCCTGACCATGACTGCAGCATCCAGCGAGCGGGGTGCATTCTTCTGTGTCAGTCCACTGGCTGCTGCGCTTAATTTGCGCCAACATGAAGCACTGAAATACGGTTGCTAGTAGTTAGGTTGGGATTTGAACAAGTTTGTAGTTAGTTGGTGTCACGAAAAAGGTTTATAGCTCAATATACGGCTCTATACCACTACCAAAGCTTCTTGCCTCTTTTGATTTTGGAATAGGATACAGAGTCTCCCTCACGGCATCCATACGGAAATAATTACTCATATTAATTTCAGCAGTGAATATTGCTTATTATACCCAGAATTGCAAGGTTGACATTCTGCTTAGTCCATCGTTTACGTGCGAGCCCCTTTCTTGCGAGCACCGTCGCGATAATCTTTCAAAACTGATGCTGGCTCCCCCTTATACCCCGTCTTCTCCATCCATTCCTTCACTGATTTCACTCTTGTTGGCAAGATCTCATCCAAAAGCTTGTAGTCCCTCTTGGTCAGGCCATCTTTCCAGGTATTCCAAAATCCCGAGAAGTTCTCCCGAATGGTGAATAGCGTTGGGTCGTTCTCGGTAACGGAATGGCCAACCTTTGCGTCTGGGTCTGCAAATGCCCCGAGCTTGAAGTATTCGTCCAAGGTTACGTCCTTGTAAACTGCCTTTTTGCCTGTCACTTCCGTGAAGGCCTTAGCTAGGTCATCCCACGAGATGTCCTCTGTAGCAACGTGCAACACCAATCCGTTGCTTCGGGCAGGTGTATCAAGCATCCAGCGTGCGTAATCTCCATAGTCTTTGAGATAGATGAGGGGACACTTTGCGGTACCGAGAGGGGCTGCAAAAACGAGCGTATCGGGGTCCTTTGGATCAGGGAATGGACGAAGCACTTCAGAAAGCCCCTCCATGTACAAACAGGAAGTCAAGACTGACCATGCCATCGGTTTCGTCGGTTGTGCAGAGAGATACTCGGTAACCTTGGCCTTTCCATCCAAATGGCCGCATCGATACTTTGGGTCAAAGTTTCCGAGCTTTGAAGCATACTCAAGGCCGGCGTAAATGAAGTGTTTAATGCCTGCCTCTCGAGCTAGCTCGTACATGCGAATTCCCCAGTAAATCTCAGCCTTCTCTCCAATGGCAAAGCCGTTGGTGTTAACAAAGGCGTAATCCATGCCGGCGAATGCCTTGCGAAGGGAGGATTGGTCATAGGAGTCTCCCTCGAATATCTCTACTCCGGGGATCGATGCCAACTCGGTGGCAGAGGAAGATGAAGCATCTCGGGTGATAACGCGGACGTGATATTTCGAATCCGATGCAAAGGCTGAAAAATGTCAGTAACAGCAATGAAAGGGAAGTATTGTAGGACATTTTACTACTGGCACCCCCTGGGCACCAGTACCACCTATGACCAAAATCTTTCCTTGGGAAGATGGCATTTTATGACAATTCTTTCGGATAGTCTGGTAAAAGAATCAAATTTATTGGCAAATTTATTGAATACGAGGCGTTGGGAGACGGAGGAAGTCTTATATACGCGGCGTCATTCATTTTGAGTAATCAGTCAATATCCATTTGGAATAAGTGGTTACGCTCTAGAGAGCTCAGGTGATATAATTTGACGTATTCTTGGCCTATTGGATTTCGACCACGATCGATAAGTAATCAGGGGCCACACTAGTTATTGAGTTACAACTCTATTCTGATTACTAAACCTTAAATACACCTTGATTATTCTATCGGCGGAGAATGTTGCGGAGAAAGGTTTATAAGCTATTTGACGGGATTTGGATGAGGTCACACCTTCGAGTTTGCTGCCTGTACAACTCCACAGATGTTTACAAATAAATTTACTCCTTCAAACCGTCAAAATATACGGCATGTTGCATCAGCGCTTATTTACGTCTCTCTCAGTAATGGCCCCTTTTTCAGTGGCCCAATAACCTTGAAATCCAACCTCGGCGGTAGTCCATCCTGGCTCCAATATGTTGTCCCATACCTGAGCCAATGCGCATACGTCCCCGATATGTTGTCTGATCCTTCGTACTTCCTCCATAACGATCCCAAAGTCTCTTTGAAAACCCTCAGAATCAGCCCATGTGCGAGCTTAAATCCAAAACTCTTCTGTAGGCACGCCTCCACTATCTCTCTCGCCTGCTTTTGTTCCACGCTCTCGGTCTCGCCTTCTTTTGGAAGTGACAGAGACATCAGGTCGAACGCCTTCCGCCCATTCCATCCTGTAAAATCGTTGATAAGTTGCGAACCCACCATATAGTCAATAGCGTACACATGCTCGGCTACATATTTGGGTCCGTTCCAATCGCCTTCGTCGTCAATTAGGCCCATGACCATCGTCATCGCCTGCCCCTGGATGATATAATCCGTCAACATCTTGCTTACTTCCTCCGGTCCAATCGTCTTGCCCTCTTCCTCAATCGTAAATGAACCTTCCATCAATGGCACCCCCTTCAATAACTGACTCTGGTGCATTCCATCCGTGCCCGTTTTCCCGCCATCTTCGGCCCATAAAGCCTGGAATAGCTTGTGGCACCGCTCAAACAGCGGATTATTAGGGAGACACGCCAGGAAATAGTTCGTCAGACTCCTCCCCTCCACGCCCCCCATATTATACGACAACACCTCGAATGGCGAAGCTGGGTTGCCGATGGTTTCACGCCACATTTTATCCAAGTCTCCAATCTGCATCAACCCCACGTCCGCGTATACTCCGCCATACTTCAGAAGAAGCGGCCAGCGGACGAGGTCAGACGTATGTTGCGGCGCATAGTCCCCGCCAATGGTGCCGTCTACAAAGGCACGGGGGAACGTATCTGGGTCTGAGATATCAAGGAAGTTCGCCACGTTTAAAGGAGAAGAGGGCAGCCGGTCAAGAACTCGGATGGTCCAACCTTGCTTGGAAAAGCGTCTGTGCCAGGCACGGATGTTTCGTTGGGTATAGGGGTGCATCTGTGTGAAGCCGGAGTGCCAGAAGAACCAGACATTCTTCGCATCTGAGACGGGCTTGGGATGGAGGAGATCATAATCAACCTCGGCGTCTGGACGTAGATCGAGGAGATGGAACGGGATGGGATGTAACCCCGATGGTACTGCGTATGTGCAAGAATCCATGATGAGTGGTTGGAGGAGGCCAAAAGGCGAACAAGTGATCAATGAAGGCTCCTTTATCGACAGGTTTATTTCCTGGTAAACCTAGTGCTGCAATCGAGATATCAAACTTTCGTGGCGTTGGATCTCATATTATATTTTACTGCGTATTGACTTCAAGGTACACCCGATAAACAATTGTGGGACATTCTCAGTAGCGTAGTAAGACTCATTATGAGTACCACGTACTTACACCTATAGCTTGCGAGACTTCCTGGATGTAGCTAGGGCATGCTGCAGGAGATATATCGTTTCCGATGCGGGGTAGCCGCCCCGCACTAACCCTACCACCAACCCGATCTCCATCGCCGGTCGATGTTTGAAGGATATAGGAGGGCTGTATTCTTTCCATATCTATAACTTCCCAAGGAAGCTGCGACTAGACTTTGCTTGATAATCGTTCTTTTACTATTTTTATTAAAGAGGTGGATTACAGTAACTAGGAGTCAAATAGAGAACGCTAGACGACCCAGAAAATATGAGAGCTGTTTGAATTTGCCAGTTACTATTTATTGAGTAGGTAGATTATAGTCACTTAGCTTCATATCCCCGATCTATAGTATCCAATACATGATACCTATTGCCGGCGTCACAACCCTGGTGGTGCCAATCTCAGACCACTATTCAAGCCCACCCAGCCCCGGAACCACAAGAATAGCGGCAAGGTACTTTCACATCCATGGTATCGTTTAAGCATACTTTCCGACCATATTCAAAATAGCCTCTTCCGTCTCCTTGGGACTCGTCGCGTTGAGATAGTGCCCAGCGCCCTCAACGAGTGTGAGTGTCGCCTCTACCGACGATGTGAAGAGTACGATCTGCTCAGTTGGAATAGTCTTGCTAAACACTGGATCCTCGGGGCCCTATTTATACGTCAGTACGTATTCCAGCGATTCTTTAAGCTAGCCAGATTACTCACATGCAGCCAATACACAGGGCACTTGATATCTCGCAGCCTCAACAGAAGTCCATCCCTTTCCATAAGGTTAATAAGCGCCATTCGCAACTTCTTGCGCCCGCCCTCACCACTGTACACCTCCTTGAGCGTAGCATCCCAGAACGACAGCGTCTCTTGAGTTATAGTATCAGAGAAACCTAGCTTGGCAACCATCCCGCGCCAGATCTCGTCGACGACGAAGTCGGGGTTTGGAATTGACCACTTCAGATAAAAGGGCAAGAGGTTAGTCTTTGGATCCCAGCAACCCTTCTCGCGGGATGCAGCGGACTCATAGTCCATAGATGTTCCGAGGAGGAAAAGACCGAGGATCTAGATGGTGATTAGTTCACTGTGTCTCTCAGAGCACTGTGAAACTCACCTTCTCAGGGGCCAGCAAAGCCATCCGAGTAACCATCCAACCTCCCTGACTAGTCCCCAACGCAAAGGCCTTGCTCACCCCAAGAGCCTCCATCACCTGCAACGCCATAGTCGCCGAGTCCCAATACGTGAAGTGCTCCGTGGCCGAGCTGGTGGCGCCGTGGCCAAGAGGCTCAATGGCAAGGAGGTTGACGGCATCCGTGAGAGGTTTGCTGTTGAATTGCTCGTTGTATAGCGAGGAGGTTGTGCACATGGAGTTGATGAGGACGACGGTGGGTTTTGAGGCGTCAACGCGGTCGTTGGAAAGGCGGTAACCAGCGTCGATGCCGCCGAGGTGGGGCACTTTGATGGTGGTTTTTGCGGCCATGGTGTCTAATTATATTGCAAATATGAGGCGAGTTATATTGGGTTTAAAGTGTACAGAGATTATATGGTGCTGGCAGTTGAACCTTGGAATTGGGGTACGGGGCATTACTCGTATCTTTGCTACGTTTATAAGGAGGGGTAGATGAGGTTTGCCCCACTTACCATCAGCTTCCTCCGCACAAGTGCGGGGACTGTTCGACAAACTCAAGATGGATTCCTTAAAACTTGCCGATAGAGAGTGGCGATCGTCCTTAGCAAGCCTCGAATTGCACCGCTCGTATCAGTGGGCCAATGGGCGGGGAAGCCTACAGGTCAAAGACGGCAGGGAGAGGCCAAGGCCAAGCTTTCATACGTGATTTGAGAACATCCCGCTGCAGATGCCTCGGTCTTTTCAGCATTATTACTCGTCCACTCTCCTACAATATACAGGCCATAACATCCGATCCAGCCATTTTATAATATTTTTATCTACCGCTGCCCTTCCCATGCGCCAGAAAACCCCACAAGAGATAATAGAAAAACTTGGTTTAAACACACAGCTACACGGTAGCTGATCGAAGAGAACACTTCCCCACACACGCTCGCTTGCCACGAGCAAAAAACTTCTATCTACTACCCACTCGATCCAGCAGCGCAAAGGCCTATTACGGATCTGTCACTATTCATGCTTGCGTAGTCTCCTCATCACGGCTCGAGCTCGCGCTCGCGTCTGCGCTCGCGTTCGCCTTTCCCGTGCGCCCTCTCGTAGGCGACTTCTCGTCATTGGGAGACTTCTCATCACTGTCATCGTCGCTGTCGTCACTGCCTTGACGACTGTTCCTGTTCGACGAACGGCTGCGTGTCATCTGCTCTCATTAGTCCGCATCCAAAATTAACACAGTAGAAGGAACACTTACCCACGACCTCACACCCCCAATAAGTCCCAAACTATACCCTGTCGCGAAGTCCCCTCCATTCCCCTGCCCATAGCCCCCGGGCAACTCCAACCTCTCCCTCAAATGGCCCAACGCTCTCGGGCTTCCCACGGCGCCTCCCTCCGACCCGCCGCTAAACCCACGCATCGGGCTAGCTGGTCGACTCGGCTGCCAGAAGCGCTGTAGCTCCTTGCCCAGCTCTTGGCCTGTCGAGGTCCAGTTCGCGCGGATCGAGTCGCGGATCTCGCCCACGTGGCGCTTAAGGTCCAGCTCGTTCTTCTTGAGCCACGAGACGTTGAGCTCCTGGCGGGAGGTACCGCGCTTGAATTGACGGGCAATGTATTTCTCGTAATCGCGGACGACCCTGGGAGGGGGGTTAGTTATGAGCGGGGGATGTGTATATACAAAGGGGCAACCTACTTCGTAATAATACCAGTCGTGCTGACACCCTCAGTGCGCTGAGTGACAAGGAACTTGCCGTCCTGCTTAATCGGCTTGTAGATGTCGTCTCCCTCATCCGCTCCGTATGGCAGATCGTCGTGAGCGACGTAGTCGATCTGGTGCTCCTCCAAGAAGGCTGGTGTGACAATCCACGGGCAGTTATCAATCACCTCGTCCACCCACTTGCAGTGACGCACTGTCTCCGCACGTTCCTGTCCAGACAGCACAGTCAAACCCTTGCGCTTGTGCGTCTCCTTGTCTCCCGTCACGCCGACAATCAGGTATACCTCAGGGAAGGCCTTCTTGGCCTGCTCGAGCTGGCGCATATGTCTATCCCGTAGTCAGCACCCACTCGCTCACCCCATCACAAGAAGTAAACTCACCCAAGATGGAAAAGATCAAACACTCCATCGGCATACACACGCACCGCCCTTCCCTCCGGCGGCGGGTTCGTCTTATATCCCACCGGGTCCGTCAGCTTCCCCACTGGCGGCGCAGCCATCGCGTCCCCTCCAAGCCCAACACTGCTGCTGCTCTCCTCATCCTCCTCCGAGTCCGCGCTGCCCACGGACCTCTCAGTGGCCAGACCGGACCGCTGGCGCTTCCGCTGCGTCTCAACCGAGAGCCCGGGCCCCTTCTTGTGCTGCTGGTTCAACGGCGGCTCGGCGGTCTCTTCGCCCGAAGCGTCGCGAGAGGAGGGTTGCAGCGCGACGGGCGCGTCGCGCTTGCGTTTCCCGGCTGTGGCGGCGTTGAGGCCGGAGCTCGGCGACGATGCTGACGACATTGTGTGGGTTGTTGGGTAGGGTGGAAGTTAGGGGTCGGAAATAAGGGTCGCGAAAGGGTTTGGCCTGTGTTGGATGGCTATTGTGTCGATGGGTGGTTTGTAGAGTCGATTGCGAGACTGGTGTGTTGAGACTACTACCAATGCCTTGTTGAACTCAGGACCTCCTTTTATTTTGTGGACAAGCTTGGTCGAGTTCGCAGATCCTTATTAGTCGCTCAAAGATTCAATCGAGTCGCTCAAGACAATTCGCTCTCTGTACAACGCGTATGGGATTCGAGAATGGGCGAGATATTAAGACGTCTAATGAGTTGAGAAGATGGGGGAAATGCGAGACTCGAGACGGAGCTATGTCATTGCTGGCTGACCACGGTGGTCTCCCAGCCCAGGACCGCTTAAATATATTTCGCTTGTCGCTCGCTCCCTGGCCAAGTTTCGCGTCCCGGACCCCCACTCCACTTGGACAAAGCTCGTCATTCAATGCAGCTAGGGGAGGATGGGGAGATGTACACCAGCCACAACGGGTGAAGACCGCCACAGTGCTTCGTGGTTTGCTTTTTGATAATATCACAATTTTCTTTTTTCTCATTCCGTTTATAATTGTGAGGTGGTGCGTTTATTGTGTTTCACGTACGGACGATGTCACTGGATTGTTGGACACGCTAGAAATGGCAAATTACCTTGTAGTACCCAATCCAGATGTGTGGCACAGTTTGAACAAGTTTCAGCTCTCAAGGCATAAAAATGCACCAAGCATCACGGGGAATTGGCCAATCACTCCTCAGAAAATACAAAATGCTTCGAAACTAGAGTCTTAAGTCTATAGCACCCCCCTCCCTAGACGGACAGCATGTGCGCAATCGAACAGGACCCTCGGACAACAGAACGCGCTGGTATGATCGCACCGAGACAAAGGAAACTCCGCACTGGGAGACAAGCAAAAAAACAGCTCGTCAGCTCGCAGTGCCTAGATTGTGCCTGCCGCAGCAGCCACATAACGCTCGCTGCATCATCTGCCCAAAATGGCCCCGGTGGGCGCCCGTCCCCTCCACCTCCCCTCACCTCACCTCACCAGCCCAGCCCTATCCCCTCCCTCCCTGCCTCCCGGAATAGATCGCCCCAGCTCCACCACAGCACAGCAATGCACGATTGCGCCCACTACTCCTGCACTCCTTCTCCCAAACTCTCACCTCCCCTGTCGCACGCGAGGGTCAAATATGGCTGATTAATCTATCCCCGACTACTCGCTCTTCTCTCCCTTCACCACGCTCTCTACCTTCTCCTTGGCGTCGATGATCGGCCTCGTAATCTTGTCGGGGACCGCTGCCGTCGTTGGCAGAGGCTCGTGGTCGTGCTCTTCGCTCTTGACGGGCTGAGCTTGGCTGGCGAGGTCCTCCTCCTCCTCCTCGTTGTCGATCATATCCGCGTCGTCGGGACCCGTGAGGATCTCGCTCCCGTCGCCGAGGAGGATGATGCGTCCCTTCTTACCGCCGGCGATGACATTCCTTGACCGTTGGTCCATGTCCATGTCGTACCCGCTGTCGCTGTCATCGAAGTTGTGGTGAACGCCTGGGCCGCGGAACTCAGCTGTCCACGCATTAGTGAAGAATAACTCCGGGAAAAATGAACCGTCCTGACCGTATTCCACAGGGGCGCACGGGCCGTCCCCGTTGGCAACTCGCTGTGCGATCTTCTCATACCACTCCTCCTTGGTCTGCCCGTTAAGGATACCAACAACTGACATGGTCATGTTGTCACAGCCAACGCCGCCGGTCTCCGAGTTGGAGGCCAAGCAGTTATCCATCATGTTCTCACAGATCTTGTCAAGGTCTTGCTTGGCGGCAATTCCACGCCTCACAAACTCAATGACAGCCTGCGACGACTGGCAATCCCAAATACCTTTGCACTGTTAGCAGAATCCACGTTTCATGTGCCGCCAATCTCACCATCACAGGCAACAACCACAAACTCATCGTCCTCGGAGATGTCGTGGATTGTCACGTCTGGGTATGCCGTAACAATTTGTTGCTCAGGTGCGAGTTGATGTGACTTCTTGAACTCAAAGTCACCGAGAGCACGAGAGAGCGCCAGGTTGCCATTAACTCTTCCGAAATCAACAAAGCCACCAGCGGCCGTGATACGGGCCTTCTCGCCTGTGTATCGGATTAGAACATGGCCATTTCACGAGTTCTGCAGTATATACCTTCGTTTTGCGGCTTGTGGTCAAAGGAGAGCGGCTTTGCGCGTCCCTTTACTCCCAGCACGGTTCTTGAATCTCCAGCGTTACCCTGTCTCGATTAGCACGCACAATGGCATGAGATGCGCGCCAGAACTTACCACGTAGATCTTCTTTCCAGAGATGATTGCCACCGTAGCCGTGCAGCCAGAGACCTCATCCTCGTATTGTGGATCTAGAACGTCAGCAAATGTGAATGACGCCTGTTGCGTGGTGCATGCTAACCGTTCAGAATGGCACGATCCGTCGCCAAAAATCCATCCTTCAACGCTTGCTCGATATCGCCTCTCTTAAATGCCTCCTGTTTCGCGATGATCTGATGCACATTGTCACCTGCGAATAAGGCCACCTTTGCTCCGCCGTGTCCGTCGTATACTCCGAAGAACGAAAGCCGTTCATCCGCAGGCGCGTCTTGCCTTGGCTTGTCGGACTGGGCCTGTAGGTCAAGAATTGTTGCGTGCGCATCCTCCATGCTGATACGCCATCCTTGCATACACGAGATTCCGTATATCAGGCGCTCATCACCGCCGCTGGACGAGTGCTGTGGGGAGAAAGAGTCAGCACAAACATCCGTTGTAAACCGTAAGACACTCGCAACTCCCAAACAACCACAAAAAACCGGCTTCTACGCGCAGAAATTGCATATACCCATCCACCACAACTGTATATGGGGTCTTTCATCACGTAACGCCATTGTTGTCGCCAACCCGAAAAGTTCGACACGTCTACCACACAGCCCCCCAAACAACAGGCAGAAAGAAACACACCTTTTCAACAACCGGCTCTGAGAGAGTCTGGCCCATGGCGAACTGATATTCTGAGCACTATGCACCGACGAGATTCGGACCGGACAGGCGCTTGGTAGAGGTTGAGAGGCGGGTGAGAAAATTATCGCAATGTGTCTATTGGTGAGGTGCGGGGTCGGGGCGGTGGGCGAGATATGAGGGCTGGTAGGGTTGGAAGGATGACTATAAGTCCGTCTGCATGAGGATCACGGAAGGGGTCGAGGTGTGTGGTTGATGGTTTAACAAATAAATATGATTTTGAGACAGGCACGCGAGTTTGAAAGTAAGGATTTCGTGAATGCGGGAGGAGAGGGGGGGGTGTGGTGGAAGGG
>JPJW01002050.1:0-19984 GCA_000750755.1 Pseudogymnoascus sp. VKM F-4513 (FW-928)
GCTGTTTTTTTTTTTTTTTTTAAGTCAGCTTTTGTCGGTTTTGTATAATACCCAACGCACGCGTTTCTGAAAACCCTGTGCCTCCCACCGCACCTCCCTTCGACCAAAGTGATAGGATGATAGGAAAATGGCAAAATATTAAAATGAACAAATGGTATTCTTATTACTTACTCCAATGAAAACGAGGGTTATTCGAGAAATGCATCTCAACAACCGTAATCCCCCCAGGATCCGAATTCCCCGAGCACCCTCCGCCATTGTCCTCGCACCTCACGCCCCTCTTGTCGCCGCTCACATCGTCGCTATCGAAGTAATGGTACGTATTCCACACATCGTTGCAGCTGGGATCGGAATCAAAGATGTTCCACGTATCCGAGTATCCGCCGCCGCCGGAAACAATGTCGTTGAGGAACCCGCTGTAGAGATCAAAGTCGGCCTTGACGGCGGAATTGAGCGACAGGAGCGCGCCAATTAGTGTGAGAGTTAGGTTGGAAAACTTCATGGTGGTGACGGTATAAGGAGATGATGCTAGTGTGGAAGTTGATGTGTATATGATGGCTGTGTGTGTGTCCTGCTATTGAAATTTGAGTATTACATCTCTCCTTATATACCTATTCTCAGTGATATAAAATATAAATAACCTCAAAAAGCGCATTATAAATACCACGCATGTTTACGTCCGTAAGCGGCTGACAGCGCAAGACTAACCCAGTTGGCTGACCGGTTCGAATACCGAAGAATTGATCACCACCCCACCACCCCACCGCTATATACTAGTCTTGCTCCTCCGACTTTATGGGAAGGGATGAAGTAATTTTTCCTAAAAAACGGGTTACTCCGTCATTGATATTGGTAGTCCGGCCCGTAGTACCGATTTTCTTACTAAATAGCTATGCATATTTACTCCGTTTCCAGCTTCTTGGCAGCTGGAGTAGTACGCTTATAAGCTTATGAGCATGTTCGAAGCAGAGCGTGGCTTAGACAATATGAGAACGGCTACCTTACGCACGCCCCATCATTAGGCTTTTGTGTGCACAGCAAGGACGAAAAACATGGATACGGTTAAAACTGGTCGTTTGTAGCGAGGAAAATAAGGCTATGTCTGGGGTTTGCGTATTTTGGGAGAACTGGAGCTGTCATCGTATATGAATTTATGCACTTTCAAGAGTTGTAAATTACCGTTACTAGGTTGGAAATCTTAAAGGCTGGCTATATTAAGAGGCTTGACCTACACGTGCCAGCATTTGAACTGGCGTCGGTGCCTTTGGTTTGTGGTCGCCGTTTGTGGATTTCGCCTCTAGAGTAGCAGGCCGGGTGAGACTTTCAAGCCAGGGCGAACGAGTTGCAGAGTGAAGATGATCCACCCCCACCTGTACAGGAGACGTTACATTGCTCCGCTCTATTGGCGGTAGTCTTGAGGTCTATTTTTATTATCCGGAGCTGGGCGGCGATGATTTGATACACATCAGCACAAAGCACATGCCTAGATTCCCCGAATCCCAATGTCCGCCTTAAATGCCGATTCCCATAAGCCAAACCTACCCTATCCAATGGAGAAGTAATCCAGCTGACTATTACGGAAAGCCGAGGGGTCCCATGCCTGCCCCGATCAGGGCTCTCTCGATTCAACTCTTAAACCGATCCTCCGAGACCTCTCGGTCGGTTTTGCGGTTTCGGGCTGGACTTGCCACAACATTTACTATACTTCAAGGGTAATTTTGCACTCTTGCTCCTAGACACCTTGTCTTATACTGGTAACAATTCCTAGAGTCTCAAAATCAACACAGCAGTATAATAGTGGTATGACAGCGTCTAGTATGACAGCGTCTAGTATGACAACGATTGATTATTCCCGGCTAGACTTTTGGCCCTAGGAGATGTGAATTTACAACCCAACTTTACTAGTAGTGTAGACTTGGTCAAAGTCGGTACTGTAGTTGACCTGTGTCGCTAGCGTTAAAGGAACTGTTATAAGCTGGCTCTACAACGGGACATGAAGAATACATTCATTCAATTAGCTATGTTAATGCTATAACTAACTTGACAAAGCATACCTATGATGGCTGCCACTAGCTCGGCTGCTTTGGAGAATTAAGCGATGTTCCACCAGCATCCACCAGCACGTTGGTCCAATGTTCAGCTTTCGATGTTAGTGTAACTACCCGGTATTGTATAAGGCAAGGATTATCAAAGCCATCATATACTGGTATCAGCTGAAGAGCAATTAGTTGAGCTAGTTAGAGGTAAAAATGACTCGCACATGCCCGTCTTACATTGTAACCACAACTTCTACTACAGTAGCCCGCCAAACTCGGCCACGGAGATAATGCCAGTCAGGCAAGGATTATCAAAGCCATCACATACTGGTATTAGCTGAAGAGCCATTAGTTAATTCAGTTAGAGGTGAAAATGACTCGTGCATGCCCATTGTAACCACAACTTCTACTGCAGTAACCCGCCAAACTCAGTCACGGAGATAATGCCAGTCTAAATCAGACAATGTTGGGCCATGAGTGCTAGACGACGAAAATAAATGACAACAGACAAAATAAACTCGTCAAGAAAGACTGCCTGCTAGCCGTTTGTGAGATTTGTACACATTACTGCGTGTACTTTATATCTCATGATAGTATTAAATACAAAATGAAATGCAAGCAAAGAGGTTACAGTTGCAAGCTGGGTTAGTTACATTCCATAAGCCTAGCCTACGAAGTTTCCACTGACGCCAGTATCTCTAACATGTTTTATTTACAACGCAGCTATGTCTTGGCTGAATAACATACAAGCTGCATAACCGGCAGATACACATACACAGCAGCATGCAGAAGAGAGATTAGGGACTTTAGACGGTCATGCAGCAGCTTCTTGTCTGTTATTCAGCTATGTCTTGTCTGTTATTCAGCTCTGTCTTGTCTGTTATTCAGTTCTGTCTTGTCTGTTGTCTTAACCGCACTTCTACGGATGTGAAGAGAGGAGTGGCATCGTTTAGCTATAAAAGACAGCTAGATAACCACCATCAAAAGCCTGAACCTTACCATCAAAACCTTTAACCTGATTACCAAAACCTTTAACTTGACTATCAAAACCTTGAATCTCATTATTTGTTATACGGCTACTTTTAAGATGCTGTTGAAAAGACTTGGTCTTGCTATCTGGTTGATGCAAGAGTTTATGGTCTCTGCAGAGCCCATTTCCAACACTGCTGCAGAGCCCATTGCCAACACTACTGCAGAGTCCATTTCCAACACTGCTGCTAAAGTTTGCGGGGGACCAGGATCTACGCTTTATTATCTGGGTGGTACGGTGCCACCAACTTTTCACTATACGACGCCTCAAGCCTTTCCCAACACCTGGGTTGGCTTCTTTCCCACCAAGGACCATGGTCGTGACTCCAGCTATCTTGACTACTCGTACACCCGCGATGGGAGTGGTAATACGGTCGTTGCCAACGCTGATGGGCGGGCCAACTGCGTTCCTCAAGGAACCTATTACGCATTTCTGTTCTGCTATGGCAATAGAGACAAGCCACTTGCTGGCCCGGTCCCCTTTCACTATCCTGGAGGAAAAGGCCGCAAGTGTCCAGACGGAAGCTGCACTACTGGTGCCTGTTCCTGTCCGGCCGGGGAGCGGTGGTGCCAATCAACTACCACGTGTTTGAACAACAATCGGCCGTGCAACGGCCAGTGCCCCACAGGCTACCGCCAGTGTCTGAACGGCAGCTGCTCAAAAGCTTGTCCTTGCCAGGCGAATCTGATTCACAACCCGTCTCTGGCTACAAGCTCGCTTCGAAGGGCTGGCTGGGGAATCATACGCGTTCCTTCATGGAGCACTGCTGGAGGCAAAGCGGACGACTTTGTTTTCTTTGCACCCGACGGTACCGTTCCTGCCAGAGGATCCCCCACAACCTGGGTAGGGTTCAGATCTTTTACCAGAGATTCAAGCAGAAATGGCAGGTTTCATCAGACGTTTCCTGTGCCTGGGGGCAAGGGCGGCACTCTGAAAGTCAGTTTCAAAGCAAAAATCCCCCGTACAAGTAAAAAGGTTCGTGAGCGCGACGGCGTCTGCGGCAGATACGGCACCACCAGCAACACACTGACAATGAATATTCTGCAACACAATACTGTTGTGGCGAGGCTATACGTGTCTGCTAGCGACTTTCAAGGCAGTACCCCAATATCAAAAAGCCTAGAATACACTCTCACCGATGACTCGGCACCAATCACCGTGGAGTTCATTAATCGTTACGACAATCCCCAAAACGGCTGTTCTCCTGTATTTACCGATGTACAGGCTACTCTCTGCTAGATGGAGTGTCTCAAAAAATGGTGCTATTTGCAATCCTAATGACAAGCAGCAGCAATCAAGTAGCGAGAAGAAGAATGCTATTGCAAACAATGGCTTTAGATAGGTAGACTACTAATAAAGTGCCAAGTTTCGCACCAACACGTCACAAACGTCAGACCCTGCAACCCCTGTCTCATCCCAACGTCACCGTTACAGTTATCACAAGGAGGTATCATACACCTTGTGTTAGCTGTAAGGGTCCCTAGAACCTTGAAAGAAACACAACAGTGGTAACATCAGTATGACGATTATCTATCCCCGATTCGTTTAACCCCTTACTTCCCTATCATATCCATCAAACCCTTAAACTCCAACTCCCCTCTACCAAGAGGAGGTTGGAGTTAACCCGTATATCCTAGACCTAAATTCCAGGAGAAAAACATGGACACCACCACTTCCCACTTCCGCGACGGCTATGACCTCTGCTACAAACGCGAGCTTATCGGCCCCCCCACCGAAATCGAATCCCTACCGCAAAGAGTCCATCGAAAAGCCATAAGCCGACAACTCCGCGCCCTAGATACCCTTAGCCTCGCCCTCCGTTTCACCCTTCAGAGAAATGACTCCCTCATCTCCGCAATCAGCATCGCGGCCCACCACCTCTCCCACTCCGCCGCTTCCCCTTTACCTCTCCGACCCCACCTCCCACCTCGCCCCAGCCGCCCTGATACTAACACCGAGCGCGACGCCATCTACTCCCGTCACGTTGCAGCGCAGCATACAATGCGCATCCTTTCTGGCAGCCTAAAGCAGCTTAACGTCGCGCTCCTCCGCATCCCCCTCGACCCAGCCCACTCCCCACTAGCCCTTGACCAAACGACAAAGTGGCCACGCACCTTCTACCTAATCACGCACTCCCTCTCGCCCACCCCATATGACTCCGACCTGGGGTTTTACTCCGCGCGCGGTCTCCCCCGCCATGATTTCCGTGCTCCATCAGATACTGAGCTCGAATCGCACCGCGGCCGTGTCGGCAACAATGAGAACCGCGCCAGTAAAGTGGTACATGGTTTCCAAACACCTTTCATTCCCCTCTACACTAACGCAAGCTGGGCCTATAACTTCGCCTCTCCCATGTCTGGCGTTCGGATCCACGTAATCGATTCCTTGCGCCTGCAGCAGCTGGGTGTGGTAGTGGAGCCCTGCCCGCGGGACGGGGGGGAGGCGTCATGGGTGGCAAGATTTTGGGTGCCCGTGGAGTGCGTGGGGAAGAGGTGTGGATTTGGAGAGTTTGTGAGGACATGTGGGATGATGCGTATTGTTGATGGTGAGTGCGATTTTGTTCTTTCCACTTGAATTTTTATTTGTTGGGTTGGAAGAGGGGAAAATTGGTGAGCTGAGCATGAGAGTTGACATGACGTGGGATAGATCATATGGGGTTTTCTGATTTTGGGAGGGAGTTGCTGGAAGTTGCTATTGATGAGGAGTTGTCAGATGATGATATTGACCGGGCGAAGAAGGTGGATGGGCCAGTGATAAAGCTAGGTCGAGGTGATAAAGGGAAGCGTAAAGCGCTGGGCCAACGAGATGATGGCGGAAAGGGTATGATAACTCCGCTGTGTTTTAGATCTGTCAGTCACTGCACGCCACAGTAGTATTTCAATGCTTATAGACTCTAGAATCAAGGTTTTGACAACCGTGGTGTGCTCATGACTGGGCTATGTAGGTAGTTCGTAGATACGGACTGGTATGTGCAACAGTTTTCACTGTGTAAGAGAGGATCACCGGCATTATCTTACTTCACAGGAGGCGATCTAAGATAGTAATATTGTCCAGTTCAGTTAACGTAATTGAATTCTATCTGCGATATATTCTAAGAAAGAATGCAGCACCAGCCTCTTATACTCGTCTCCATGCGTGTTGACACAATAATAATATACAAGCCACCCCCATAAACCGCCAACTTATGCCACATGGATGTACCTGTATGGCTTAGAAGTGAAGCTGCCCTCCTTCCACTTAATGTCACGCTTGTGCGCAACGCAGCCGTATTGCTTGTTACGGCACTCAAGGCTGTTGTACCTCGTCTTGCTCTTGTTGGCCCACGACAGGAACAGAGTAACATGGCCACCAGCGCCGCCGGTGCCAGGGCCAAGAGTCCCAACAAAGTCTCCGGGCTGGAGGTCGTTCCAAGCGATCTTCGTACCGATCTTCCCAAGGTCGACGGTAGAGTATCCTGGCGCGGAAGCGTGGAGGGACATGGCGACGAAACCCGAGCAGTCGGTGCGGTACTTGGTACCTTTTGGGTCTGGGTACGAGCCTGTCATGGAGTATGCGACGTGGCGATCAATCCAGTATCTACCGCGGGCGATGATTTCCTTGCGGGTAATCTTGCCGTTCATCTTGGAGTCGCCAGTTCCGCTGCCGCCGCCGGGATTGCAATCCTTCTTGACAACCCTTCCATTGCTGCCCGTCTTCACGTAGTAGTCTGCGACGTAGCAGCCGTCCTGTGTCTTGTCCCAGAGGTTGTTACCGGTGACGGTTTCGCCAACGGTCTGGCAGGAAATCTTAACATCGTTGCCCTTCTTGTATGTCTTGATGACTTTGTAGCTGGTGGAAGGACCCGAGCGGCAGTTGACGGATGCGCCAGTGATGGGGTATGCGCTGACCAAGGGGGCCACGAGAGCGGCGGATAGAGCTAGGATTGAAAAACGCATGGTGACGTATTCGATATTATGGTGTAGTTATATTTGTGAAGAGTCGGTTATCGTTTTGATTTCTCTAGGCTTTGGGTTGAGTCGAAGCAATGTTGCCAGAGTGCTCTGAGTGATACAGAGATATTTGAGGAGGAAATCCAGACATGTTTATACCTGTGGACGGAGCAAATATCAACATGCTTATTATTATTGTGAGCATCATAATTTGCATGTGGACGGGATCAGCTTCAAAATGCTTGTTATTTTCGTCTAATATCAAAGTTTACAGGTGGCGTTCGGCGTATTTCAAGCTGTGTTAGCCTTAAAATCCGTAGTAGGTATCACGGTGCGCCTTGGCGTGCCTCGATATGCCTTGCCGAAGCATCAGCTACATCCAAGGCTTTACCGCCTTAGGTAAAGCGGCAGGCAGACTCGGAACTGTAATATCGGGGTGGGGAGATCGTTACCTTCTAAATGGTTGCCAATCGATGATCGACTTATAACGGCCTTCTGTTCATGGAGCTGTAGCTTATTTCTTAAACTGATCGATGGTAATTTCTCCAGTGTCATTGCTAGAGTTTCTGGAGTCTGCCTGTCGCCTCTATTTTTAGATTCGCCGATGCGCCCAATAGGTGGCTGAGGTATGCTTAAACTACATAATTACGACGCTAGTGCCCAAAGTAGAAGGCGCTCGCCCCAACTATCTTTGTGCACAGTATTTTATCACGAAACATACCACTACCTGCACTGTTTTGATTCCGTCTCTAAATGGTAAGACGGAGGGATAGATAATTGACCTTGAGGATTTATTATTTATTGACCGGAGTGTGGAGAGCACAGTTGGCCCGATTGGCATGGACCATACCAATTGATTGAGAAAGGCTTTGATTTTAACCACATCTCTTGACCTCTGCCCTTGAGCTTCACTTGCCTTTTCTCTACCCCTTTCTCCCGCCCTTTCTCTCGCCCTTCTATCCAACTTCCACTTAATACCTCTCTTAGCCTCTTAATCTTCTACTACTGAACAGCTTTTTTAGCTTTAGCTGGATTAACCCATTGTTTAACCGCGACTTTATTCACTAGAGGGTTCAACGACCCAACGCCGGAAACATAACTTTGCACCTACGCGACAATTAGTTCCCCATTTTCACCCGAGTCCTCATCACGTACCTCGATAGAACCATGGCCCTTCGACTTCTTTATCCTCTTCTTCTCAAACTCCCCTCCACGGAGTCCATCGAAGCGGACTTCACATTTCCCATCCAAACACCGCAACGCCAACTTCTCGCGCAATATATCTATCGCCCCTGCCCAGCTCCCGCTTAGCAACTCCACATCATACAAGGAGACTCGGTTTATCCTGTCACCATCTAAGCTACGGCAAAATGTCTCTAGCTCACCCTGGTGAAATGACGCATGTGACATCCGGAGTCGTTTAAGACGCGGCCAGTTCGCAGTGACAAAGACGGCGCCAATGTGATGCAATCCGTGAAGAACGCCAGTGCCATCGTTGAGCTTGAAAGTGTAGAAATCAAGATCCACGTCTTCAACGTTTTGGCCTGAGAGTATCGCGCTGAGATAATCATCCATTGGGGCTTGTTCCTCCGGTAGGAGACTGCGTAAACGAATCGGTTGACTGTTCCCTTTGAATCTAACTGCCGTCAATTTCTGGGATGCAGAGCGGAGGTCAGACCAGTCAAGGTTGCGGCCAGGGCGGATCATGGAGTAGTTGTTCGTGGTGGGGAAACAAGCCAGCTTTATGACAGGCATGACCGCACCTGCCTTATGAATAGCGATTGGTAGTTCGGAAAGGATTTTCGCAGGAAATAACTCTGCTCCATCCAGTCGTTCAATTGCCCGCCAGTCAAAAGAGGTTGCCATTAACCCTGACAGCATCTCCGGGTCGGTTGACATAAGAGTTGGGTCGTTTCTATATGGGCTAGGACCGGAACGAGAACTTGCTTCGTCCCCGAAGCGCAAAGATGTACAGCTCCCCATCCGGGATATCACCGATGCCAGAGTTTCAACGAATGATCCATCCGCGATAAGCTTGAACTGCTCCTCGTGCTTCCGTCGATACTCTTCGTGGCCTTTCCAGAGAACCTGCCGGTATCTGAACGTATCGTCGTCCATCGCTCCCACATCTGGCGAGAGAATACAGTTATCCCACGCCGATTTCATTCCCCAGTAAGTCTTCATTGCCTTATTATACACCCTCAAAGGCTGTTTGCACACCGTCTCGTCATTCTCATCATATCCGCCATAATGCCATGTATCGGCGTAGTATTCACAACTCCGAATCCAGCCATCTAGGTCCTTCTGTCGCTGGTTTTTATAACGGACAAAGTCATCTGCAAGTTCTTTCGGGCGGTAGTTAAGTTCGACATCAATTTCGCGAACCCCCGCTGCGATGAGCGGTGTCCTTGAAATCTCACCCGCGCGATCAAGCGATGCCTGGTCCAGATTCACTGTGACGACTGGGCATAGGAGCGGCGATGCAAGGTAGTTAAAGAGACTACAGACGAGTCGCGCACTCTGGATGGTTTTGACGTCCAAGTCGCAGGGGGACGTTACGTTCCTATCATTGCGGAGACAGTCGAAAATGCCCGAGAGGACATCCATGGGGAGGTGGAGGATGTGTATCGACTGTATTTCGTCGCCCACGCGCTCTTGATTCGCCATGTCTCTGATATGACCGTTGTCCATTGCCGTTGCCATAGTCAGAATCTACGTCGTCTCAGTCTGAGATGCGCCTACTCTTAAATATGCGCCAGGTTCACCGTGAGGTCAAATTCCCCTCGACTTTGCCTCATCTGGATGACTCATCCGGCGTATAATTATTCTCTGCCAGCAAAATAGTTTCTCTTCCTGGAGGTTGATATATCGTCTTCACTTTGCGACTTGAGTTGGCATCTTATTTTTGCGCCCAATCATAAACTTCAAGCTTTTCGTTGGGTTGTTCGTCGACGAAGCCCATGTCGATCATTAGCGCAACTGTTATCTGGCTTATCAGTAGGAGGCATCGGCGATTGGAAGTCTATAATTAAAATATATTTGTTATGAGCACTACTGTCCTGTATAAGTAGCCGCCTGTTGAACTTTGGATTGGCACATGGAATTTTTATCTTGACCCGGACTTTAATGATGGCTCATTCGTATCTATCTTTGCTTTTAGGTGCCGTTAAAGTTGTGCTTACCCCGGATTTCGGATGCTGACTCCAACGCCATAGTGGGCCTATAAGAATCGCCGAGCCGAGGCTATCCCGCTACCCCACGTTCAACTCACGACGACGACCCTCACATTTACTGTACATTACTTTGACGGCGCCCATAAATATTTTTGCGATAGCTGCGAAAGACTGCGAATAACTGATTTTAGCTGTCGTAAAGCCAAGTTAGACTTTTCGTAACGTTTAAATACCCAAAGATTCTTGTACTGTGTCGGAGGTCGCCACTTGCCGCCTGTCAACTGCCATTGAGCTTCCTCGGTAATTTCTCAGAACTTCAACTAAATACCGTCTGCATACCTCGCCGTGAAACTTCTACCTCATTGATATACACCATACAGCTCAAATGGCTGGCCAATCGATCCCTATCATTGTCGGAGTGGGTGATTTCAAGAACCCCTTCACGACACCAGAGAAAGCGCTCGAGCCGTACCAGCTTATGCTCAAGGCCATCGAGCGAGCTGTCCAAGACACATATCTGCCAGAAGAAACTGCCCAACAGCTCCAAAAATCTATAGACAGCATCGATGTTGTCGCAACCTGGTCGTGGCCTTACCAAGACCTTCCCGGCCTCCTCTCGACCAAGCTCGGCGTCGATGCCGCTCACAAGTTCATCAGCGACCATGGCGGCAACCAGCCGGCGAAGCTGGTCGATGAGGCCGCGCGCAGAATCGCCCAAAAGCAGACAAAGGTCGCCATTGTGACCGGTGGTGAGGCACTCGCATCATGTACGTATACCGTGCCCGCCTCTCTGTAATCTTCTAACAATGCGCAGTGGGAGGTTTTGCGGCCGCGAAAAAGATGCCCAAGTGGTCGGCACGCAAGAAGGACCAGAAATCAGGCACGATCTCCGAAATCGCGACCCTGGGAGACAGTAAGTCCGTCTCTATGCTACCCTCGGCGCGGAGGCTAAAGACGGCCACAGACACCGGCGCCACGCACGGCATTGGCCTGCCCATCCATGTGTACCCGCTCTATGAGAACGCAACGCGCGCATCGCGCGGCCAAACTATAGCAGAGAACAATGACGAGTCAGCGAGCTTATATGCCGATTTTGCGGCGGTGGCACAGGGAAATACCGCGGCGTGGAGTTTTGGAAAGGGGGCCGCGACGAAGGAGCAGATTAGGACGGTGACCAAGAAGAATCGCATGATTTGCTATCCTTGTGAGTTACGTGGAGGTTTGTGCTTTGGAATTTTGAGCTGACATTGGTAGACCCACTCTTGATGAACGCCTTCAACAACGTAAACTTGGCCGGGGCTGTTATACTGACATCCACGGATTACGCAACTGAGCTTGGAATCCCGAAGAGCCAATGGGTCTACCCATTAGGTGGTGCTGGCACCAAGGATAGCGACAAATGTATGTCCCTCGGTTCGGAGATAAATTGGGGGTAACTAACTGTTCTAGTCTGGGAGCGTCCCAACTTCTACACGAGTCCCTCAATCACCCGCTCTCTCGACGCTGGCCTCGAGATCGCCGGCCTGACAAAAGAGCAAATCGGCATCTACGACTTCTACTCGTATGCCTACCCTTCCGTTTCAACCTACCCAAAACTAACTATCACACAGCTGCTTCCCCATCGTCCCAAAGATCGCCTGCCAGCACCTTGGTCTCGCCATCGAATCGCACACCCGCCCCATCACCCTCCTGGGTGGCCTCACCTCCTTCGGCGGTGCTGGCAACAACTACTCTATGCACGTACGTCTAATATATTTCTTGTCTCCCCTAACTCCCATAACTAACCCACCCAGGCCATCACAGAAATGACCCGCAACCTCCGCGAGCGCACCCCAACCTACGGCCTCGTCCTCGCCAACGGCGGCACAATGACCTACCAGCACGTGCTCCTCCTCTCCGCCGTCGCACCCTCGCAACCTTACCCCTCCAAGAACCCGCTCCCTCCCATCATCACGGATATCCCCGTACCTGCTATTGTGGAGAAAGCAAATGGAGAGGCTACTGTTGAGGTATGTTATCCCTCTCAGCCTATTTGATTCACATGCTAACGGATAATGTAGACATACACCGTGGAGTTCAACCGTGATGGCACACCAGACACTGGCCATGTGGTCGGAAGACTGCCAAATGGGGATCGCTTCCTGGCAAACCATGCCGATGAGGCGACGCTCTCACAGCTTATCGGGAACGAGGAGCCGGTTGGACGTCGCGGGTGGGTGAGGAATGAGGATGGGAGAAACCTGTTTAGCTTCGAGAAGAAGGCGAGGCTGTAGATTAGCTGTTCCTACTACCAGGAGGTTTACGTGATACCTTGTATATTTGTCGATATATACCGCTGTGTAGCCTTTACGTTTGGATCTGAAAAGCGAGATTTGTTATAGCAATAGGTTTTGTCAATATTTTACTGGTACTCTCTCTAGTTGACCAGAACAGTTCCCGCTCAGTACCCACGAAACACCACCACATAGCATACATACTCCCGTGCATCCCATCGTAATCTATCTATACACACCCAACCGAAAGCAAAAATCTACAACACCGACGCCTTCATAAGCGCCTTCAGCCCCGCAACCTCCCTCTTCAACCTCGCATTCTCCTTCCTCACCGCCGCAGCCTCCTCACTAGACTCCTTAACCTTCTTCACGAGCTCCTCGCGCTCCTCCCTCCCCTTCCCCTTCAACGCTTTCACTATCCGCCCCAACTCCCCATTAAACCGCTCATACAGAATCTCATTCTCGGCACTAACCTCGCGATACAGCTGATCCAGCCCCTTCGCCTTCTCCTCTGCCACCACAAGCCCACGATCCAACTCTTTCTGCGTCGCTGCGTTGCGACCCTCGAGATCCTTTATCAAAGCAGGTATCCGACTTTCGAGCGCACGTACGCTCTCCGAAATTCGCCGCACCTCTGACCCTGATGTCGAAGGAGTGCCGCGCACAGGCGATCCACTCAGCCGCGCCATCTCGGCCCCTATCTTCGCGAGCTCGGATTGTAATCCTGCCTCAGCTTCGCTGATATCTTTAGCCTCATTCTGGAGCCGCTCACGCAGTTTCTGCGGGCTCTGGAGACGGAGCTTCTGTGGTGACTTTGTCGGGCTCGGGATGTTGGTAGGGCCAGCCTCTTTGCGGGGGTTAGTAATCTCACTAAAAGCCGGGGTCCCAAAGACAGGCGCAGGGGCAAGAGCCATAGATAGAGGACGAGGACTGCCTTTGAGTGTGGGGATATTTGAGGCCAGGTTCGCCGCACTCTTTGGGGGAGATTTTGAAGGAGCGGCCGCCCAGAGGTCTTTGATGGTTACCGTATCGCTGGATTGGACATTGTGGGGACGCTCGGTGAGGTTCCCAATGCTACGCGCTGGTGAGGCTCTGGGATTTGCGTTCTCTTTCTGCTTAGGAGAACCGTTAAACGCAAGCGCGCGACTGGGCAGCTTCGTCGGCGATGGAGTTCGTGGAGACGCTTGCGTTGGCTGGGCTAGCTGGTTTGCCCTCCTGGTCGATAATGGAGTGGCCGGCGAGTCTAACGTCGCATTCGCGAGTAGTGCTTTTAGGTCGGACAACGAACTGCGACGCTTCTTCTTAAGCGATTTCTCCGCGGCGGTGTCAGTTGCCGGCGGTGGAGACTGTCCGATAGTGCTCAGCCTGCTCGGGGTATGAGAACTACTCGGGCGCTGGTCATCAAATGCAAATGCACCGAGTACAGTCGGTCTATCACGAGAACCAGGCCGTTTCGGAGTTCCCAATCGCGAATCTGACTCGATTGATCGTGAACGATGCAAACGACCCTTGGAGATGCTGCCATCCATCTGCTCTCCTGTAGCTGTACTGCGAGCTGTCTTGCTCAACGTACGCCACATGGAGGGCTTGCTATCATCTTCGCGCTTGCTATTTTGGCGGAGAAGTGAGTCGAGGCCAAACCGTTTCCTCAGCGAGGTGTTGGATGTCACAGAACCTTGAGTCCGCGATGTCATAGATCCATCCATTGGAGTATTGTAACCAGTACTCGCACCGACTCCAAGGTCCTCAAATAGACGATCCGCATCCTCCACTAACCGATCAAGTAGATTAATATAGCTATGAGGATTATTGTCGGGAACCAACAGCTCAGCAAACGAGGCAGTAAGAGCACCTCGATCTCCATCATTACCACAGCCTTCCAAGAGGTCGGCAAGAAGCTTGATGATAGCAACAAAAGCACGTCTATTCTGGGGCGCCATATCCCCAAAGAGGAGCTTGATGTAATCTGCGAAATCTCCAGGAAACAATTTCGAGGCCTTTTCTTGGAGACCCTGCAGCGTCTGTACCGAAATAACAGGCCCCATCTGGTCCCTCCAAGCCATCCGCGTGAATTTTTCAAACGCAGAAAACAAGACGTCAATCGTTGCCTCAAAAGACGCCCGGGCGTCAAATGGATTTTCGATGAACTTGTTGTACAGAGCATTAACACTGAGCTCGTCTGCTCCAGCTCTGTTTCGGAGGACCCTGCCGATTATATTGCCTTTTCGCGATTGAAGTGCAATAATATACCCAGTAAACGTCTCTTCAAGTTTGACAAGAGGATTGGCACCAGTTGGCTCGTCAAAGCTGGCTTTGAAACTGCTGTTGGTACTGGTGACAATAGAATCCATTTCCTTCTTACTGCTTGACCTCGACAGCGATGGTGCCGTGAAGCTGGGAATACTACCCAGGGTTGGAGTGCGCTTATGTTTTGGAGCGTCGGATGAGCTTGAGCCGCCACCCGTTAAAAAACTGGAGAGCATCTTGACGGGAGACGGAGCACGTTGGTATTTCGCCTTGTCGTTATCCAGTTGCAGGTTCAAAGCATTAAGTATACTCGAATAGCATAGAATAAACGAAGTGGTCAATGCCGGGTTCTTGGGGCTATAATGAATCTGGAGCAAGGTTTCCACTATAGATTATTAGCTTGGCGCGTTAGACTTTAGGAGAAATAAATACCTCGTTTGGCGAAGGTGGACATAAATGACGAGTCATCTGCAAGGTCGTTGAAGGTGCGGTCGTTCAAGCCCTCGAATTTGAGGTGATAAGGAGCATTAGTCTTGCCCTGTATGACTGTCACATTGACAACACTTTCAACACCATAGTGGCCCACCGGTGCTCCCTTAGTCCCGCGCTCATGGTCAACAACGATACGAATAGGTGCAGGCTCTTTGCGACCTTCAACTAGCGTATCGATGCCTTCTTCAAAGACAGCGGCGTATATGTTCAGTCCCGTCTCCTTCGAGTTGACATTACGGAGGGACCACTTGTCTGATTCGCGCTCTTTCTCCGCAAACCTGCCCTCAACCCTCGCTTTTGTGAATTCATCGGTCCATTTGGAGGCTTTGCCTTCATACGAACCCTGAAGAAGGAACGCCCTCTTTGTGGGCAGTGCGCTAGGCTGTTTGTCGAGTGCAGCAGACAGTGTCATCCAAGTGACCCGTCCATCCTGGCCCTCGGTGAAACGAATATCACTCAACGTGTGGTAGCTAACAAGATGAAGCTCTGGTGGTGGTCGTGGCTCTCCACCCGTAACAGAGGCAACCATGCTGGCAGTGGACGGCTTATCGATTTCAGCCATCACACCCCGAGCTGAGATATTGCTGCCACCAGCCTTTCGACATACAATGAGAGTCTCCGCAAAGAGCAAAAGGATACCGGGAGTATTTGCAAGCGTATTTGCGGTTGTATGATACGGAGGTGCGAGCTCAACAAAGTCTACCGCTGAAATTAGTCGGCCCTTGAAGACGCAAGTCGGCCATTTATCGACCAGCAATTTCAGTCGCTTTACCGTTTGCGAGTTATCCGCATCGGGAGAATCCAACGAGCAAATGGACGTGATGATATCCCTAGCCTTAAGCATAGATTGCAGGGCCGGGTGAGTAAGAGGGAGGTAATTGACAATATTGTCAATAAAAAGGCTGTATCGAGGGAGTCTCTGCACCGGTTCAATAACAGAAGACCGAAGCTTTTGCTCTCCTGTCTGCTGGACCCGTTGCGAGAAACTCGATTGCTGCCGCGCATAAGTGGAAATAAGTTGTGGGAAGTCTTGGCTGGCGCGGATATAATCCTGGTAGCAATCCGCAAATTGAGGGAACCATTCGAGCAGAACCTTTGCAAAGCCAGTGGCTCCTGTTGGGTCCTTTGGACGTCCAGTGCCGCCATAACGCGGCCTGGAGAATGCAGGCTGATCGTTCTCAAGATCTTGCATAGCCTCTTCTTCTGACTCGTCCATGCACTTTTGGATAGCGGCTAGGAACCCCTTATTAACTTGCAGAATCTTGTCAAGCGAAGGTGGAAAGAGCTTCTGTAGGTCTTTCTCGGTGGGACTTGCGCTTCCAACGGCCTTCGTCCTAGCTTTAGATCTGAACTCGTCGGCAACATTGTTTACCAGCTCGTGCACCTTGATAACATATCGCTCCTCCGTGTCAACGAGTTCGCCCATCTCGCGACGGAGTGACATTTTTTGGTTCTTGAGAATTGACTTTGAGCGGTTCAGCGACGTAGGCTTCGACGGAGCCCGACGAAGTTTTGAGGTTGGGATGAAAGCAGGTTCGCCGAACTGCCTGACAAGAGGTGCATACGGCCCGTACTGAAGATACGTGGAATCAACAGCCTCGTCATCCATATCATCAGGCTGAACCTCTGGTAACGAGTTGATCGATCCCGGAGGCAGAACGAGATCAACGTCAACATGACTGACAGCTTGCGACTGTATCCCAATCTCCAGATCCGCAATTACTTCTGCCACATTATCCACCTTCACAAGGCTACTCGCCAGATTCGCGGCATGCTGCCTCCCAAACAGCGTCGGCACGGAGCCTGGTCTTCTGCCCCGCGGCGATGACTGCACAATGAGCGCTGTCTTGACCGCCGGCGGCATCTCCTCGAAATATTTCATCAGCCCGAACGCCAGGCCACGGCAGACCTCGTCACCTTGCCATTCGCGCGGCAGCTCATTGACGACCTCGTATAGGGGCGAGTTGGGCGAGACGGTGAGGCGCGGGTAGCTGGTGAAGCCGGCTGCGCTGAGGATGTGGATTTGGATGCGAGAGGAGCTGAGGGTGGCGTTTGTGGTTGTGGAGGCGCCGTGGAAGATGAGGAGGGGAAGATGCGATAGTAAGGGGTCGGTAGTATGGTAGAGACCGACGTCTGTGGCCGACAGGGCCGTGAGCCCAGAGGGTAGTTGGACCATTGTGTAGGAGTGTTTTAAATGTTTCGCGGGCTCATGCCTTTGCTACCATGTGAGTCGACCCTGATCAATTGTATGTTATTGTTCGCGTTTTCGGCTTGGGTATATTCGGGGCTGCAGAATCGTCGTAGGTAGCTCGGTGTATATTATCGCGTTATAGTGTCGGTCGAAGGGGTAAGATCGAAGCCGGGGTAAACCTGGCGGCGTGGAAGTTTAAGTTAAAGTTGTAAGTTAAACTTGAAGATCGATACAAGCCGATCACCAGAAAATATTGAAGAATTGAATAGCACCAGCGCCGTAATTGAAAGTCCCAGGGCACAATAGCCAGAGAATCGAACAGCCAGGGAAGTGTTGTTGGTTGAGCGAGGGTGATATAGGATCACAGAGTTATAATAACACACGACAGGCGCATCGGCGCACAACGTCTCGAATTCCTCCTCTTGTCGCAGCAACTTCACGGACTGAGCGGTGAAGTGTATTTATTTGGGATTTGTCGCTGTTGCTGTCGCCGTCGTCGTAAAACCCAGAATAGATATGTCTCTCCTCAATCGATCCATACCCTCTTTCCTGCCTTAGTGGACGATCGTCTGAAAAATGCGGCGTCGGTCGATGATGACGAAGAGCCTCGCCCTCTCCTTCCCAGCTGTACAAGGGTATTTTTAGGTTGTTTAGGTTGTTTGTTGTACGCAGGTCGCCGGCACGCGGCCGACGCGTTGATTGGTCGGCCTTGTTGATCCGTGGGGGCAGCTTCGACCCCGCCAAATCTCAGCCTTGTATATCGCCGACAGCAGCGCAGTTAACGCGAAACATTCTCTCTTTTTCGTATTTATACTGCATTATACTGCATTATCCACGTTGTGCCCGAACTGCTTTGTCAAGATTTATTGTCTCAAAGGTCTTTCAGGGTATTTATATGATCTGTCAATTCCAGCCTCGCACAAACACTATCCTCAAAATGTCCACCCAAGTCGCAACCTCGATCCCACTCTCAACGGCCCACGTCCACGCACCCTATAAGTTGCTCGAGCTTCCTCCCGACCTTCTCAAACTGCTCGAATCTGATTCCCCGCCAACCCTGCACCTCACTCCCGGTACAGGCACACCGCACGCCCTCCTCTCCACGCCAACAGGGACCTACCGCTTGCAGCAGAAGAACACGTCGAATCCCTTGATGCTGCTGCGGCCGTCAATCTCATCGGAGGAAGATGGCGATATTGGTCGTGCATCTGTATGTATAGTGTCCAGGATAGAGGATACGCTGGAACTACTCCCATACGATGCGACTGCGGAGGCTGCGGCGCCGGTGAAGGCGAAGGCTGGAAAGTGGCATGAGAAATTTGCCGCGTCGAGGGCCAAGAAATGAAGGGATAGCGCTTAACTACGGACACTTAATTTGGATACCTGGATCATATTCCAGCGTAGAGGTCTACTGCTACAGATGCGGCTGAAAACGCACTGCTACGGGCCCCGGGGCGGCAAAAGATGCAAGATGTGGGATTGCAATCTGGTAGTAGGAGGGATTATCAGTGGTTATATCTACCTGGATATCAATAAACTACGGTCCACGTGCCAGCGACGGACAAAGCGAGGGTTCGTCTACAGATCATATATCTGTATTTACAAGAAGGAAATACCAATCAAGGCAAACTTCAAAACGTCAATTGACAGACATGCCGTTCATCAGCAGTATACGCGATCTAAACGTGAAAGCTCACAGCAGAAAACCGCCCACCATATCCTGTCTTCCGTGCGCAATCTAAAATCATTCTTGCCGCCAAAGCAAAGAAAAAGCTACCCATGCGAAACAACACTTGCTCAGCACCAAGCGTACTTCTCGTTCGCGAGCCATTCGAGCTCCTCTCCCTCCTTGCCGTACCACATCACACTCGCGATCCCTTCCTTCTCGCGCTCCACCTCCGTCCCGCCGACCTTCTGGAGCGCGCTGCTGACAGTGGCACTCGGATTCCACACCTCGACCCTCCCGCATCCCCACTCTCTCGCCTGTACCCTCGCAACACCGACAACATCTGCCAGTTGCCGCGCCAATACAGCCTCATCGGCCTTCCCACCCTTCATCTCCTCCTCGACAACAAGCCGCAGGATATACAGCGTGTTCTTCTTCGGCTCATCCTTCTTTCCATAAAATCCCCTCGTCCATATCGCCCACACTCTGCTCCCCGGCTCCCCAACCAACGACCCACGAATATCTGGAATACGCCCAAAGAGCGCCTGTGTCACGAACTCTTCTCTCGCGCGGTGCCACGCAAAATGCTCTGCATCCGGCGGGATCGCAACCCTCGTATTTCCATCCCCCCTCGGCTTCTCCATCAGCGCCCTCAACATCCCCTCATCTGCCTCGCACAACTCCTTCAGGTCGTTAGTCTTCAACAACTTGGCACCTCCCGCCTTCCCGCTCTCGTCACCCGCAGCGGCCGGGAACTCGACATGCCCACTCGGAAACGGCATCCACCCCTGCCTCCCATAAAACTCCCTCCCCACATCCGAATACAGCTTCGAAAACACAACCTCCTTCCTATCCCTACTCTTCTCCGCCTGCCACCCCTTCAGCACCTCCCCCAGCTCCGTCATCATCCGCGACGCATACCCCTTCCCCCTATACTCGGGATAGCA
>JPJW01002064.1:0-10777 GCA_000750755.1 Pseudogymnoascus sp. VKM F-4513 (FW-928)
GCCCAGATCGGTATACGTGTCTCAGCGAGGTTGGATCGCCGCCGCCGGTGCAGAATCTGGATGAGGGGGGTGAGGAAGGTGGGTGGTATGGTTATTCTACGCTTGAAGGGGCGTGGGAGATGCCACGAGTAGATCGTGTATCTGGGGTGAGCGAGGCGGCGAGGGGGAGGGGGGATGTAGAGCGCGTGGGTGGAGTGACAGAGGTGAGAGACGAAGAGGAGCAAGAAGAGGAGCCAGGGTGTTTGTCCAAAGTAATAAAAAGCTGGGTGAAGAGGGAGATTCGTCGTAAATGCGACGCGAGGGAAAAGAAGAGTTTGGGTAATCGCTGACTTGCTGAGCTGCTGCTGTTAAACACCACCACCTTCACGAACCATCTCACCTCACTTCCCATCACATCCGAGCGGACGAGAACCAAAGTTAAATCCCCATCTTCGCAACCCTCTTCTCCATCACCCTCACAAACCCCTCCATCCCCTTCTCCAACACCTTCATCTTCCCCCCGCTCAACGAATACACAACCCTCCTCCTCGTATCCTCCTCCTCATCCCCCCCGCGACCCCCCTCATCATCTCCATCGTCCGTGAAGACCTCACCCTCCACCACGCGACGCACGAGGTACCGGTCGTGCGTCACCAGCACCACGGCGCCGTTGTAGTCGATGAGTGCTTCGCCTAGCGCGATGACGGTGCGGTAGTCGAGGTGCGTGGTTACTTCATCGAGGATGAGGAGGTTGGGGCGGGACCAGAGGATGCGGACGAGGGCGAGGCGGACCTGGAGTATATGTTAGCAGGATTTATAAAGTCAGGGCGGATGAAAACTCACAAGCTGACCACCACTCAGCTTCGCCAGCGGCACATCAGACGCCGTCCGTCCCTGCAGTCCAAACGAGCCCAGCAACCCCCTCATCTCCTGCTCAGCCAGCTCCCCCGCCGAATCAGCAGCAAGGAGCTTCAGCGCTGTCAGCGCCGGATCCGCGCGACCCAGAGTCTGCAAGTCCTCCACAGCATGCTGCGAGTAGTACCCCAACTTCAACCGCGGATGTCTCGTGACGATCCCCTTATTGGGACGGAGCGACTCAGTAAGGAGGTTAAGCAGCGTCGTCTTACCGCCGCCGTTCAACCCGACAATGCCGATGCGGTCGCCGAAGTGGATGGAGAGGGTGATGTTTTGCAGGACTAGGGGGGAGGTGGGGGCGTAGCGGTAGGAAACGTCTTCGAGGGAGACGAGGGGGCCGGGGAATCGCAGGTCGGCGGCGGGCGGGAGGGAGATGGCGACGCCTTGTTCGTCTTTGGGGATCTCGATGGCGGCGTGTTTGCTGTCAAACCAGCCTGCACATGTATCAGTATTGTCAGTTTCTCAAACAAACAAAATAAAGGGGTCCTCACCCATTCGATCAGACAGCTTAAACCGCTGCCCCTTTTCATTGACCTGCATCCCTGCGCCATCTTCAAGCCTCTTTTGCCGTGACTTCGCCATGCGCAACTTATTATCATCCCCCGTCTTCTTGCCCACCTTGATCGTCTCTCGAATCGACTTCTCCAGCCTCGCCGTCTCCTTCCCTTGCGCCTCCTGCATCCTCGTCAAGTTCAGCACGCGCGAACGAAAGTCCTCCTCGTACGCCGACAGGTTGCCGCGGAAATATTCCAGCCCCTGGTCCTTGACCAGAATGACCTCCTCAGCGACCGTATCTACAAACTCGCGGTCGTGAGAGACTAGGAGCACAGTAGTGCCGGCTTCGCTATCGCGCAGGGCGACGAGGTGCGATTGCAGCCAGATGATGGCGCGGAGGTCAAGGAAGTTAGTAGGCTCGTCGAGAATGAGGAGGTCTGCTTTCTGGAGAAGGGCACGCGCGAGGGCGGCGCGCATGCGCCAGCCTCCTGAGAGAGTAGGGATGGATTTGGCGAGGGTGGTTTCGGTAAAGCCGAGGGCTGTGAGGATGGTGCGAGCGCGGGTTTCTAGGGCTGGGAGGGGCATCTGCAGTATGTTACTACTAGTGGCGTGGTTGGGATTGGGGGTTGGACATACGGTTTCTAGCTCGGCTTCAAGGTCGACCAAGAGGGACGACGCGGTGAGGAATTCATCTTGGATTTCAGGGGTGTCGGGGTCGGTAATTTCTTCTTGGAGCCTGTACCGTATCATTAGTAACTAAACTATCACATAGCCTGATGGTAAGGCCATACTTCTCTGTTGCTTCCGCAACCTCCTTTTCAAACGCAATAAGGTCCTTCCTAGCTTGTGAACCCCTCGCTCCACTCCGTCGATACGCATTATTTTGCACCTCCAGCAGATCACGGTTCAGGCGGTTATATCGCATCTGGCGATATCTTCTGACTTGTGCTATTACATCCTCACGATCTTCATCTTTTCCCGCTAAGGCTGTGGCACGGGTGTATATTAACTTCTGTCTTTCTCATAAATGGGGCCGAGGCGCAAACCTTGCAGATCCTGGATTAGAGCTGTACGTGACTGGTCTCCTTCGATGACATGCTGCAGCACTGTTGTGTCCTCTGGCGCTGAAGTGCTAGGGCCGTTCTTTGTAGGGCTGGAATTTTCGGCCTCTGTGCTTGTCTGTTGGAGGATGGCAACTCGGAGGGAAGGTGGAAGACCGGGGATTATCCTGTCTGCGAGCGCGCGGAGAATTGCTGGTGCGTGTGTTAGCTTATGTTGATAGTATATTCTTAGATCCGCGCGACGGATGAGTTTTGAATTCCAATGGCTCCATTGGTTTCAATGGCTTTATAGCTCCTAGGGCACATACTTGACTTCCCACTCCCATTGCGACCCAGCAGCGCATAGTGAATGCCCGACTTCAATCTTAGCTCGGCATTGACAAGAAGTTCCTTTTCCTGGCCAGCAGCCAATTTGCCTTTCCCTTTTTTTGCCTTCCCACTGGCTCCAGAGGGCGCGATTCCGAGACTGAGTCCGGCAATATCAATCTACTCCCATTGGAGCTACGTCAGTCAAAGAGGTCGCGGGGATTTTGATAGAATAAGGACAACCTCTGTAGACTTGTCGGTGTCGGATATGTGAAAGCGCGTTTGCTTACAGCTTGCCACAATAATTGCGTCTGGGGACTCGTCGTCGGCAATGGTGGTCATTTTGTATGTTTGATATCTGCCAGGGTGTGTATCCAGCTACTAGTAGGCCGGTCGTTCTGCCCCGCGATCATTGTGGCTGCTATCGCGATCTTATCAGGTACCCTTGCGTACTCTAAATGGTGATTACATAATCATGGGGGTTGGCCTATTGACTCATACGGCCTGGCGGCGGGACATAAAACATCACGGGAAGCATTTTGTAGGAATTATGGTGTGCGTGGAGTTTCAGTTTCACCATCATAAATAAATATTTGGGGTTACGTACGGAATAAGAAAAAAAAAATTGTTAATTTTCACGTTTGTGTGCTAATATCTGCAGCCTTTATATATTATTATTATTTTCCCCATCGAACCCATATAAATTCCACATATAGTTTTATCAACTCGGCTAACGGCATGAGATATGCAACAAACATAATTTGGAAAGAGCAGGTAACTTCAAAACTTACTTATCTTGCGGCTACTGTCTATCTACTCCCATGGCCAAAAAATCTGGACAGGGACTATGGCAGCTACTCTTCGAACGAGGGCGTCCAGGCACCCTGGGCGCTTCGCAAGAAGACTGATGCTGTGGATTAAAGTGAAAGAAAATGAGTTGAGGTTATACCACTCAAAATTACCAATATCATTCTTTCCTCTTCGCAGTCATATCTCAGGATTTTGGGTGGTAATAATGTTGACGATTCACTCCTGCCTCATTAATTGTAATGCCGCCTCTCAAAACCCACAGAGGTTCGTCCTTCCACCTGCTTCACCTCCCCCTTGCCTCGCGTTCCCCTTGCATCACCTCCTTACTTTACATCTACCTTGCTTCCCCGTTCGTGTCTCACACAGATTGGCTTCGTGTGTGGCCTTGAGAATTGTCAACACGGCATTTCGGCGATGGCTGGGCTGTCACAAAAAAACTCTTATGGCCATTAGTTGCTCAACCCTACTCTCATTCAGAGTAAACAATAAAGATGCTCGTAACATCGCTGCGAATAAATCCCCCTACAAGTGACGTTGTGCCGTATTCCGTATTGTTATGTCCAGAAGAAGCAGTGAGAAGCACTGTCATGTCTGTGATGAGCGCGCATAATGCAAGGGATCTCCACTTAGTCAGCGGGTAGCGCGTTGTAGTGCGGGAAGTTATTGGTAGGGGTTCGTGGGCCAAGTAGCACCAAGGCACCGCGTGGCCGACAAGAAAGATAGTCGTGTTTGCAAACGAGGACCTCAATTCTTTTTGCCTGTTGGCATTTTGCCTCTGTCTATAACTACAACACTCTTCCCTTCGTTTTATTCTCTTCTTTGCGACTGTTTTATTTGGATCAGGCATTCACAACCGTACACGAACCACGCCGACAGCAGAACCATGCGTCCCGCATCCGTCAGCCTCGTCGGCCTCGCCCTGACCACCGTCTCTGCTGCGCAGAAGGCCACTATCACCCTCTTCGTCCCGGGCACCGAAGATGATTCTCTTGTAGCCTCCATCATTGGCTCTGTAGGGACATCCTCTTTCCAGATCCCTAGGAGCTCCTGCTAACAGTGCCAGGACGCAACCGCTACTACATACGCCATTAACTGCGACTCCAACGCCGACAAAGCCTGCGGCGTCGAGGGAACCATAACGCTCACCGAAGGCCCCAAGACAGCGAAATATACCATCGCCCCTGTGATAGACCCCAATGGCGAAACTGCTTTGTATGACCCCCTCTCACCTCTCACGACTCTCAGCCTCATGCGGCTACCCCGTACCCCACAAGCAAAATACGCAGCTAATAACCCATAGTGCGGGTAAATATGAATGTTCCCTAGCAGGCACTACCTCCGCAGTTTGCACCGAGTCACACGGCGGCAGCGAAGCCAATTTCCCAGGAATAAGCACAGAGACATATACCGGCACCGACCAACCCTACATTCCCATCACAATCACAGCACGCGCAATAGGCGCAAACCGCATCGCCTCGCCTTCAACAACGGGGTCTGCCGCGGGATCGACAGAGACGTCAGAGACAGGCGCAGGCGCGGGCGCGGGCGCGGGCGCAGATGAGAAAGGTTCAGGGGACGCAGCAACGACCACAGACTCGGGAGCGCAAGCCATGAGTACAGGCGCTGCTGCGGCTATTTCGCAGGGCGCAGGATGGGTTTTTGGTGGGGCTGCTATGGCTCTGGCGATGCTATAGGGCGCTTGTTTATGGGATACGGATATGGGATATTTGGGAAGGAGTTGCTCACGGCGGGGTTTGCATATATATTTTAGGAGCTACAGGGCACGGGAAAGCAGGAAGCTGCATGACAGCTAGAGCGCACACAATTTGATTCATATACATGAAGCCATCGGGGCCAAACTTTCGACACTGAACACAGTCTGGTGCATGAGACCGCGGAGTACCGGATTGACCTTTTGCATGGCCGAAGTTTAACCAGGAATAAAGTTAGTTAACGCGAAAATCACATCACGTGAGGTCTAAGTGGCTGCTTCGGGCCGCCACCCGAGCTGTTCGTTCTCACACTGGTGCATTCAGTGGAGGTATATATTCGGAGCTATGGACGGCACAATGTAGATATCTGCTTTCTACGAGTCAAGGCCATCATTGAGCCACGAATCCATGAAATATATCCGCAATGGCACTGCAAACAGTTGATGTCCCAACAGCAACAACCCTACCCTCCCCCACTCACCCACCTACATCACACCCAGAAGATGGATATCCTATGACGGATCTCCCAAAATCCAATGCCCCAAACACTCTCACTGACCCGGAAGCCAACAATTCCGAACCAGAAGATAGCCCTCTGTCTTCATTCGTTAAACTCAAGCTCTCCAGCGCCGCCTTCGCCTTCTTCACAGCCGGCGTTAACGACGGCAGTCTCGGTGCCTTGGTACCCTATATCCTGCGTACATATGATATTGCCACTGGCTCTATAGCAATTCTCTTTGCCTGCGCCTTTGCTGGCTGGGCCGTTGCTGCTGTAGTTGCTGGGTTATCACGGGCCAAGCTAGGGAGTGGAGGCGTGCTCATGCTTGGTGCATTCCTGCAGCTCCTCACCCATGTTCTGAGGGTGTGGGTGAGTCTCCCTGTTAATCATCCCATAAAACATGACCACCAATATTAACACCTCAGACCCCACCGTTTGCGCTCTTTGCCGTGACGTTCTTCCTCGCCGCCGTCGGCGCCGCATTTCAGGACGCACAAGCAAACGCCTTTGTTGCGACTATCAAATCGGCACACCGCTGGCTCGGAGTCATTCATGCTAGCTATGGAGCCGGATGCGTCGTTGGCCCACTCGTGGCGGCTGCGATAGCATCGAATAAACCCGATCAGTGGGCGCTGTTCTACGGGTTTGCGATTGGGATTGCGGGGCTGAATATGGGGCTTGTGACGTTGGCATTTTGGGAGGATACGACGTATGGGAAGAAGGTTGCAGAAGCGAGTGGAGAGGAGAGCGAGGAGGGGGTACAGGGGAGCTTTGGGAAGGCGTGGGTGGAGATGCGGGAAACGGCTGCGCAGAAAGAGGTTTGGCTTCTGAGCGTCTTCTACTTCTTCTACTTGGGTCTTGCTATTACACTCGGAGGTATGGATCATAGCATCTCACTTGGTTTTATTCTAGGAACGTTGCTAACTTTATACAAAGGCTGGCTCGTTGAATATCTCGTCACTGTGCGACACGGCGACCTCGCGAAAGTGGGATATTTCTCTACTATTCTATCCGTTGGGACTACACTTGGCCGGCTGATTCTCGTTGAGCCCACACACCGATTTGGTGAGAGACGCATGCTACTGATCTACTCAGCGCTATGCTTCGGGTTACAAATAGTCTCGTGGAGAGTGAACAGTATTGCCGCGACTGCAACGTGTGCGACATTGATGAGCTTCTTTATGGGCCCATTCTTTGCTGCTGTAAGCTAAAACCAACCCATTGCGAGATGGTAGTGAGTGCTAACCACAATATCAGGGCATGACAACTGGGAAAATGTTGATTCCCGCCGCAAAATTGGCGCCATCACTTGGTACGTATACTACCCCACCAACACAACACGGCAGCCAGACTAACGAAAGCCGATAGGGATCATATTTGTTGTAGCTCAAGCTGGCGGCGCCGTGTTCCCAGCGGCAACTGGTGTCATTGCAGCAAAGGCTGGTGTTGGGGTCTTGCAGCCGATGATGGTTGGTTTGGTCGTCGCTATGGCGATATCGTGGGCTTGTGTGCCAAAGCCGCAGACGAAAAAAGATTAGTTCCAGTAACTCGTCCGGACTTTGGCCCAATTATAGTTGCCAGGGGCTAATAATGTGTTACTCAAATACGGTAGACATGGCAGCTATGTGCCCATGTACAAGTGCACAATGGCTGATGGTTAACACAACATAACAGAGATATATGGGACGGTGTTGGTCATTGCGGTTCATATACACCCTATCTACCTATATTCACGCGCCAGGCTCCAACGCTCAATGCATAAAGCTACCCAGATCCCCTATACCGTTCTTCTTGACCCTACTGCCACCCCTGAGCAGCACCCTCCCATCCAGTCTCAGCCTCCACCTCGTCCCCGTCAGACCCCGCCACAATCTCCATCTTCTCCAACTCCCTTCTAAAAAAATCTCCCTCCCCACCATCCATCGAAACCTCCCCCGCCATAACCTTCTTGTACCTCCTGACATTTCCCCAGTGCGTCAAACTCCTTAGAGCCTGCTCCAATGGTAGAGCCTCCTCCATATCCCCATCAACATCACTCCCACTAAGCCACTCATCTCTCAGATCCGGGCGGCAGTGCAAGTATACCGCCGTAATGACGCGCATGTTCCCTTGGCGCCACTTGCGCCCGCAGTATGGTACCTGGCTCTTGAACAGCTTGAGCGTGTACAGACGCAGCTCGTGTTGAGGTACCTTTAACGCTTTCTTGATGATGTTGCTGCTCTTGTACTGAACGAGGAGCAGGTTGCGGTGGGCCTTGCCCTTACAGATCTTCTGCATCACGCGGAGCAGTGTGATGGAGCTGTAGAAGTTGCGCCAAGAGTAGTTTGTGCTTGGCGCAGCAGGAACGACAGGGATAGGGGCGCCGAGCTCGTCGACTTGGAGGGGAGAATGGATTGCGGAGGGACTGCGGTAGGTGATTGCTGGCAGCTTGTCGGCTGCCGATGAGGGAGATAGACGGTTGCGTTTGATTGGGGGAGGTGCCGCGTCGTCCTCGGATTCAGAGTTTTCGGCCGGGGGAGGGGTGCCGGGGTGCTTGCTGGACTTGTTGCAGTAAGTGAAGAAGGAGAGGGAGGCGCGATCGGAGTCCGTGTCGACGAGTTTATCGACGTCTTGGTGGGCAAAGAGCTTCAAGATCAGGGGTAGGTAGTTGGAATCCAAGAGCAGTTGAGTGAGATACTCAAATTTTAGCACGTCTTGCAGGTTATTAGTATCTAAATTTACCGTGGTAAGCAATGGAAACTTACAGGATACTTTGAACCATTTCAGGAGAACCAGAAGAATTCCAGAAACGGCCTTCAGTGTGATTTCTCGCTGCCTTAGTGCCTCTAAATCGTCGATTGGTAGATCGCGAACGTCAAATACCGGTGGTTGAGAAGGGTTCTGAGCCTCTTGGGCATGGGCGGGTCTTCGTTGGCCTGCGGCATTACCCCTTAAATTGGGATCCGACTGGAAGCCTGGCTGGAGGCCATTCTGTTGCTGAGACTGTCCCGCAATTGGTTGCGTGATTAATGCCGTGACATTTGCCAGAACCGCTTTGAGCAATACAATCACTAGTGACTGCAATTGTGGAAGAGCAGTTCCCTAGAAATGTCAGATTAAGAGCGTGACGTGGGGATTCGACATGACTTACGTAGAAATCTTCAACCACTTCAAGGTGCTTTTTGACATCTTCGCTAACAGGCCTCGGCCCAACGTCCAGCTCAATCTTCTTTTCCTCTTCGCCGTCTTCTCTCCCCAAAGCTTCTAGTCTTCTCGACAGTGCTTCGTCTAATTCTAGTTCGTCGACGTCAAAGTCTGGGTCATCCTCGCCACCCTGTCCATCCCAGCCCCTTTCGTGCTTCAAAAACGCTTCCCGCTCATCCCAGAGTTGCCGCATGGCTCTCGTCATCTTCATCCTCTTAGCAAACAGCTCCCCAGCCTCCAGGATAGAAGCAGGGATCTCGCTGCCCTCCCATTTCCGGCCAACTAACTCGCTTTGGAGGCCTGCTGTGCCTTTCCCACCGGCGCTATTGCTCGTACTATCCAGAGGTGGATACATAAACGGGAAGTTCTGGTTCGTTTGGTAGTTTTGTTTCTTTCCAGCCTTTCCGCCCACTGGTGGCGAAGGCGGGGGTGAAGGTGCCGGAGTTGCAATGTGCACGGGTTGGTGGAGAATAGAACCACCACTATTGGCAGTTGCTGGGGTTGGTATAATACCATTTTGGCCAGTGTTCCGAGGGGGGTGGTTTGGTAACGGAGGCAGTATTGAGTTATTATCAAGCTCGAGGGGAAGAAGCGGCGCTGGTGGTATATATGCTGGGTATTTTGAGGTGATTTCTTGTCGGAAAATGTGGTAGTCCAAAGGCGAGGCGGTAATCAGTTCGCTCTTCTTTCCTTCTGCTTGCAGGTTCTCAGCAACGGCAGCCTTTACGGCTTCGAGTTCGCTCATATTCCCAAAAATAAGCAATAAAGATTTCCAGAAGAGATTAAAGACCTAATCGGTTAGTCCAGAGCTGCAAGGGGGGGACAGGAGGACAAACTTTATTCTGTGGCAGTTCAGGGACGTCGTCCCAGCGAAGCTTTGCAACAGTTGTGAGAAGATATTCCAAAAGGTTAGGTTTCAAAGCAACTATAGTTGTTAGCTAGGGCATTAGAGACATAACTAGGCTGTACATACCAAGTGCTTCTTTTGTGGCTGAGAATTCTTCGGGCCATGTTAACGTAACATGGATCAGAATATACATGATGGTCATAGAGTTGTCGATTTCATCCGGCAGCTGGCCAATGCCTTGTTGTAATTGAGACTCTCGGAGTTCACGATAGCTCTCATCCCTGTTTGTGTTAGAAGAGAACCGATGGGTGACCCTTGCATATCACTTACCTGACCCCATCCAGAATCGCTGCCATCGCCTGAAACGCAGCAGCAATCCCACCGCACTCTGTGACTAGAGCAACACCATCTTTCATAGCATCGATCTGGTTCTTCGTGGCCTGGCTCCTGATTTGCGGCTCTTCCTCCCCTGCTACTGGGGGCTTCGATGCATGCGCAAGAGGCTTCGCCGTCCCAGCACTCTCGTCCCAGACACCAAGCAATATATGCATAATCCTCTGCAAGCTTTTTCTCCTCCCTCCAGCCTCCCCTTTCAGACCCTCACACTCCCTTCTCACAAAGTCGATCTTGATGTTCCTCTCCTCTTCCAGCCATAACTTCTTACTACTCTGTTTCCACCTCCCTCCCCAGCATACCCTTGCCCGGTTCACCCTTAGACTTTCAGTATTTGCATATCCGAACCACTCGTCGATCTCCTCCTCGAAGCTTGCAGTGTCCGCATAGGTGAAGGCATACGACGTGGGTTCCACGCGCGGAAAGTCGGACACAATGCGCTTCAGCTGCAATAGCGATAGCGAATCTTCGGGGTGCCCAACTTGCTGGGGCGCTGGAGGTGGCGGGGGCTGATGCGGTGGTGGAGGGGCGACTTGGTTCCGTTGGATCGAGGGCCGGCCGGGGTTAGGTTCGTGGG
>JPJW01002065.1:0-18907 GCA_000750755.1 Pseudogymnoascus sp. VKM F-4513 (FW-928)
GCGGGCCTTTTGCACGACGAGGGGCTCGAGGACTTTGTTGCGGAGCTGGGTGCCCATGGGGGTTAGGCCCTTGAACTGGACGCGCGAGATGAGCGATTCGACTTCGGCTTCGTTGCGGATGTTGTTGCCCTGCAGGTCGCTGTTCATGAAGCGCACTTCAATGCCGTCGGAGTCGAAGAGGAAGGCGGCGAAGGCGACTTTGCCGAGGATGAGCTTGAGATCGGCGATGCGCTCGCCGTTCTCTTCGAATTGCATGGAGCCGCTGTCATCGACGTAAATGACGATATCGAACAGAGCAAGCTTGACGATATCCTGGCCAACCTCCGGCTCGACCTTCCATGTCTGAACTAGGTGCTGCACTTTTCCAGGCGCGGATTGGCAGATTTGGTCGAGGGTGGCGGGGTTCGTGAAGAAGCTCTGGATGTTCTTCTCCTGGATTGTCTGCTGGAGAAGCGCGCGGTAGGCTTGTGGGTTCGTCTGGGCCTGGCGGATTGGCTTCTGTCCACCCTGCTGTGGGTATCCCTGTTGTGGAGGGGGAGGAGCACCGTATGCCTGCTGCTGTCCGTATTGACCCTGTTGGGGGGGTTGGCCGTGGGGTGGTGCCGATCCGGGGTAGGCTTGGTAGCCCTGGGCACCTCCGCCGGGCTGAATAGTCAGCGCGTGAAATAGTAGTTGGCAAAGGGGGTATATCTTACATATGGGGGCTGCTGTCCGCCTGGCGGTCCACCGGGGTATGGAGGCTGCTGTCCACCCGGTGGTCCTCCAGGGTATGGGGGTTGCTGTCCACCAGGCGGTCCTCCTGGGTAAGGAGGCTGTTGTCCACCATACTGTTGTTGACCTCCATAGGCAGCCGCAGCTCCTCCAGCCGCTGCCATTTTCGACGCGAGCTACAGGTTTTCGTTAGCTCACATCTGCGGGGTAAGCTGAGAGCGAGAACGTGGACTTACACCCATTGTTTGCTGTGTTAATCTCACCGATGGAGAAGCGGGGGGATTATTAGGGGTGATGAAAGAGATGGATATGAACTTTTGAAGGAAAAGAAATGTGTGATGTGAAGGATGGAAGAGCTGAGAGCGTAAGCTGCGCGTACTTGTATGTAAGGTAAGGCGTTGTTGGGTCAGGTTTAAGGTGGGGGTGGGGCGGTGCTGCGGGGCTGAGCTTGAGTGACGTCTGTGTAGGGGTGCTGTGCATGGTATTGTACAGGACAAAATTTGTGTTTATTGCTAAGAAAGAGCTTAATCTGGTCATGGCATGTGAATAATATTGTAATTATGAGATTCACTTGTTTACTTGCTATATTGAAGTTGAGATGGACCCTCTCACGCAATTCAGGGTAAGGGGTAAAGGGGTATAGTAGTAGCCCAAGGGCGGCGACGCTACCCGGTGAGCTAGAAGGCGGTGGTTGTAGTGGCTCACCGCCTGCCTAATAAAGCGATCAAAACTCAAGATGTCGTTTCTGCTGCCAAGCCGCTAGTCCTGACCTGATTTCTATTCATGATTCTTATATCACTCGCTTTTTCCACAAAAAATATGATCAGCTTAAACCTGAATGGAAGGCGAGAAGATATTATTTACCATGCGGTTGAGGAAGTAGACTGGAATCTCAAGGGTGAATATGGCAAGGTACATGCCAAGCAGCTAAAAGGTAAGCTAGCCCTCTGATCCTCTACGCTTGTTATATTTTCACTTGCGATCATAAATGCAGTCTAGTAGCTATATTTTTGGACCATGGGCGTCAAGCCATACGATGCTGTAAAACATATAATGTTCTTGCTGCTAATCACGACGACCATTGCTGCACCTAGAGAGCTAGGGTTGGCCTCAGTAGCGAGAGTAGAAAGTCAAAGAGTTGTGAAGATGAACTTTAGTCAATTTTAAAGTAAAGGTTTCCAACTAATTCTACAAAAACCAGTGGCACAGTGTGCTGGTACCTCCTCGTCGTTGTCGAGTGTCTTAGTTCAGGAAGTGGTCCCAGGGAAGCTCCTCCATAACAGTGTCCACAACCAGGTTCTGTTCGCCAACCTCATCGTCAGCCTCAGTCCAGAGCTCAAAAGTATCGTCCACCGTATCCGCCTCGTGGCTCACACGGGTAAAGTTGGTGGGAATGTCGACGGGCGTGAGAGAGGCCATGATCATGCCGGCCCTGGTGCGGTAGTACTTGAAGAGCGGCGCCTCGTCACGCTTCGAGATCTTGGCGTCCTGCACCTCCCAGCCGTCGTTCTTGCAGGGCTCGTTGTTGCAGAACTTGACGCCATTGGCCCCCGGGTTGCCGAAGCTGATCGTGAAGCTCGTCTTGCCCTCCTTCTGCCACTTCGTCTGGAGGGCGCCCACCTTGCCGCCCTGGGAGCTATTCTCCTTGCCGGGCACGCAGCGCGAGACCTGGTGGCCGCTGTCGGCCTCCTTTGTGCTCGCAAAGGGGTACTCGTCGCACGACTCGTAGCCGGCGCCGCGGTGACCCGCGCCCGACTTGCCCTTGTTGCACTTGTTGCCGCTGGCGCACCCGGCGCTCTTGCGGCGGTCGTTCTTCTTGCTTTCACTCGGAAAGTCAAAGGTCAGCGTCTGCGGAAAGCTTGGGCTCGCGCAGCGGGTGGCCCAGCACATGTTGGTGCAGACCTCGGGGATCTTGTCACACAGGAAGCTCAGGTCCGGAGGCGTGGCCTGCGCCTGTCCCGCGAGGGAAAGCAGACCAGCTACTCCGGCAACAGTAAGGGTGGAAATCTTGAAGAGCATGATGAAGGGTAGTATAGATGATTGAGGTAAGATCTGATGGTGCTGTAGAAACTGTCTTGTTTTTCTTCTTTGTGTAAGACTGGCCTCCCCTATTTATACTTGATGGATTAGTATTGAGTCTTGGTCGCAACAGCTCCTCACGCTCATCTAGAAAGATTGCTCCAGTCCCTGACGCTCATCTCGAAGGATTGCCCCAGTCCCTCGCGCTCATCCAGAAGGATTCTCCAGCTCCTCACGCTGTCTCATCCAGAAGGATTGTTCACGATCATCTGGAAGGATGGTTCCCTCTTACCACAGCCTCACATTTACGTAACGACACATCTCTCCGTCTCAATGAGACTGTTCCCCTTTCCGGAGGTGATGGATCGATAGACTCGCATATTCATGGTCAGCAGCATCATCATCCAAGCATACCGAGCCGGAAATGGACACATTAGGCACTGAACATCTTGATGAAGGCTGAGTGTGCTGCTTGTCTTAGGTGGACCCCTTGGGGGGCTATTTTGGCAGCAACAAGACACACTAGGCGCTGAACATCTTGATGAAGGCTGAGTGTGCTGCTTGTCTTAGGCGGACCCCTTGGGGGCTATTTTGGCAGCAACAGGACACATTAGGCGCTGAACATCTTGATGAAGGCTGAGTGTGATAGGATATTTTGGTGTGTAGTCATGGCTTACGTTGGCGCATTCCTGTTTAGTGACGATCATCTGGAGATCATGCACGAGGCTGAGACTTTCACAGCGCTCGGCACTCGGCGTGAACAAGGCTGGCCATCCTCTGCCCGAACTGGATAGAGATCGCTCATTTCCATGACGCTGGTGTAAACTGTGAACAGGAGACGTTATTCGTGGTGAGCGGCGTGACGGTGCACAAGCATGTTTCGCATCATCCAAGCCTTGCTGGAAATAGCACTGCAATAGCACTGTTGCTTAAACAGGAAACAACTTGCTTTGCCGATGCTGTTCCTGCCAAAATAGCCCCCAAGGTGACCCGCCTAAGACAAGTATCGCATTACGTGGAAAATGACGTTGGTTGTTTGTTAGAACAGAATACAAAAGCTTTCGGTTGACCTCTGACTTGCCCTCGCCTGTGTAACGGCAATACATCCATCAACATAATTTAAGCAATCGGATTCACAATGAGTACCCAAGATGATGACAACGGCACCAAGGTATACTGCACCGTTGATGGTTTAACTGAAGACGAAATATGCAAATTCCTGGTCAACGACGCTGCAGGCACCGTTGAAGAAGTCAAAGAGCAAGTCAGCATCATATTGATGCCGGGCCAGAGACCTCTGCAGATCTTCAAGCATCAACGCGACACTTACAAAGTGCCAGACTACAGCGAGCAGTCGTACTTCTTAATCGTCGACTCAGCGAACGCGACAAAGGATGGCGTGCTGCTCTGCAATCTCGAAGCCGAGCATGGCTTTGCGGATGCAGTGCGAAACTTGCCAGACATGGCGTGCATGACGGCGATGTCCCTGTCCGTCGCAAACTCCAACTGGACCGAGGTGCGGGAGGGAACCTGGCACGAGCAGGAACCGCCAGTACGCCGCCTCGCCGTGTACGACAACCGAAAGAAGGGAGACAGGGACAGCTTCCACCCACTCGCAGACGCCGTCGATGTCGGCGTGCACTACGTAAATGACGAGGGCGAGCCGCGGTCCGTGGGCAGCATAGACGATCTCTTCAGATACGTCGCCATCTCGCTCGACGAGTCCTGCGACACGGATAAGCTCGTCAAGCAGCATCAACAACACGCCGAGGAAAAGGACCTGGACTCGAACCTCCTCGCCATCGTCGACGACAAGTTTGCTACCGAGGGTGCTCTTCTTGTCCAGGCGGAACCGCGAAAGGAGCTCCGGTGCAAGCCGCCAGTGGCCGGCGAGCTCCTCTACTGGCACGAGATTGGCTTCATGGACTGGGACGAGATAGAAGATTTCGCCTCCAAGCACTCTGATTTTGAGAAGAGGTTAGTCGAGCAACGGACGAGCGGCGTGCAGACGGCTGACCCCGAGAACCTAGAAACTAAAGAAGCCGGGCCCGATGAACGTCGCTTCAAATATTACCGCACGCGGTCGGGGATGGTCATTGCCTCGATCGAACCGCACGAGATTCCGACCACATTTAGCCGGCCGCGCCAGGAGTCGGACGGGCTGGACGAGAATGGCGAGATGGGCGATGTGGAGGACACGATGCTCGAGGAACTTCCGTGGGACTACTACTTGAAAAAGGACGCCGCCGAGGAGGGCGGTTAGTTGCGCGGCGATGGACGATTGCCGACCTAGCAGGGGGCAGGGGGTATGGCTACTAACATAGACGCTGCTACCGTTGCGTTGAACCGTTGCTTTGAGTAGTCGGGTCAACCCCGAACAGCATGTTCTTTATACTCGTTTTAGTTTGGTAAATAATGCTGGCAAAGCTAAAACGGCTATACCCTGGTTCTATTTTATTTATTTTATTATTCTACATGCTTACTGCTGGTTAAAGTAGTGGTAAGGGTAGGGGACTTGGCCGCTGTCCTGGCCGCTGTTGGCCTCCTCGTGCGCTTTCATACCATCTGAACCACTGATAGATAGTCTCACTGTAAACATGGCTTTAAATACAGCAATCATCGGCCCCTTGTTTTTTGCCCCTGGTGGCGGTTCACAGAATGCCGCCTGTATCACACACGCATCATTTTTTTAGTGGATGGGGGAATAAATTGTCAGCAACCATGAGTGACACTGAGGCTTGCGTAAAGCTTCTTGCAGCCTGGGATATACCATTTTCTCATAAAAGACGGCACCACCCCCCGATCCCGGGGGAACACAGAAATACTCCCCACTACTCTTTTGAGAATAATCTACGAAGTAATCCCCCGACATTATTGATTTCTTTGTGGTGGATTTTCCTTTATATAACTGACCTGTCTATACGTGTTCTCTTGATATTCAGTGATAACAGAACAAAAGAACCCGCGAGGTCATTTTTGTGGGGAGCAGGTCGTGTGCACGGTACCACTTTGCCACGGTACTTCCATCACCACTACAACCGCGCTTACCACCGAAGTACCCGAGCTCTAACAGTACTCCCTGCGCTGCATTAGGTAATCGTGTCGAACCGACGGCGCCTATGCAGCAAGGCTGTGGGGAGAGCTTCGGGGCCAGGCCACACAACACAAACTGTATAACTATACATCCCATTTCAATCTTCTGCACAATCAGCTTTTGTTTGTTTGTGTGGGAATCCGCGATACTGGCACCTCATAGAAGCGAGGCCTGATCGATTTGTTGCGTCTGCGCTAGGCTGACATAGACACGCGGAATAGACGGCGCTCTTGGGAGAACGCTGGCTGACAGAGCTGCTGGGAAGCTTGGAAAGCTGGTTCGGTCGATAGGGACGGAAGGGAAAGGCTGGGTGAGCTGAGGTTATTTAATGTGAGTCTGGTGTTAGTGTTGTTTGCAAAGGCAGCCACGGCTGTGATATGTACAGTCCTGTCTGTCTCAACATGGATTACTCCACGCTTCAGCCTTCAGCCTTGATTCACCCTGCGCCAATGGCAAACTCACCAATGGCACGAACAAATAGCTAACTAGTCCCCAGCCCTGCAGCCTCATACCGTCGTACACGACCATATCTCTCCCTCCTAGCGATCCGCTCGCAAACTCTCTCAAGAAACAAACATCATGAGCAACTTCGGAAATGGCAGCTTGCAGGCCCAAATCCCCCACTCCGATGCCTTCTCCCGCTCAACCTCCCCTGGCCTAGGCTGGGATGGCAGCAGCAGCGATGCCCACTCCGAGCTCGACCGCCGCTACCGGCCACGAACATTCCCCTACTTCAAGCTCCTACCATATCCCGTCGAGGCCGAGGCCGAGCGAAATGTCGCCCTACAAGAGATCTTGAAGCAGCTGTACACGGCGGTTCGAGCCGAGGACTTTGCGCCTGGTGCGGTACACTGGACACGCGAACTGAAGGGATGGCTGGGACTCAAATTCGAGATCACCCGCGAGCTGCGTGTCAAGTTGGCCAAGCTCTACTACATGCTCAGCTTTGCGCCGGGTCTGGATCCATCGTCCGCTGAGCGCTTCCTCACCATGTTCCTCGTGCTCACCAAGAAGAAGCACTACCTCAAGCCCGGGAAGGATCTGACCCTCGACTGGCGGCCGCTGTGGAACGAGATCCGTTGCATCGTGCTACCGAACGAGTCAGCGCTACACCAGAATATGAGGAGGCGGCCGTCGAGGCACCTTGCGCGCTTCTGCATGATGGCGCAGCTGTACTTTGATCCGCGAGAGCGACAGGCGATGTTTGAGGAGATCTTTCCGTACTTCTCGACATCCGAGGTGTCAGGAGCGTTTATCGTAGGGGGTGTGCTGAATGTGCTGATGCCCACGACGGCGGCGCCAGATGAGCCGGGGCAGCTCCAGCCGGCGGACTACCTGCCAACCTTCTTTCACCTGTGGGCTCTGGTTAACAGGTCCAAGGTGTTTGACACTATATTCATCGACCTCTTCTCACGACTTGCACGCGACATTCTGTCCTGCGAGCACATCCCATTTGGTGAGCATGGTGTCTTCTCGAAGGCGCAGTCGGACCTCATCTTCACGGCAATCCTACGCCTCACTGAGATTCCCGTCGGCCAGGCCTCATCGCCGTACAGCGGCAACGTTGATATTGGCGTTGGCTCTGCCGTGTACCTCGAGCGCGACAAGAAGAAGCACCCAATCGCTTACACAATCTCGCGATGGATTATAATGTCGCTATCTCCCGCATGTCTGGATTCCCCAGACTCCATCCTAGCAAACCTAGAAGGTCTGATTGAGTCGGTGGATACATTCTTTCACCCCTCGAACCAGGGTGGTTGGACGACGATGCTGTCGCAGCTGACGTACTACCTCGTCGACTTCTTCGTCATGCGCTGGAACCGCGAGCGAAGCGGCGAGATGGACACGCCACCTGCACGTAAACTTAACGACGCACTGAAGCGCCGCTTCGTGCTGTGCCTCAAGGAGGTTACCTTCATGGGAATCTTCGCCAAGAGCTCCAAGTCGCTGAACCACTACCTCTCCGCCTTACAGGGCCTTGCGTACCTGGAGCCGAGCATAATGCTTCCAGGTGCGCTGCAGCGATTCTACCCATCGTTACAGGGACTGGTCGAGGTGCACCGCACCAGCTCATCGTTGCGGGGGCTGCAGATGATAGCGCCTATTATAGCGCGAGAGAAGGGATACCGATGCCATATCACGGCGCTCCTGGCGCTTGCACTGCCTGGCATCGACGCGAATGATTTGGATAAGACGATGAACACACTCACGTTCTTCCAGGCGGTCGCATATAGCATTCCTGTTGTCGATATCACGCGGCCGGATAGTGGGATACATGATACCTCATTGGCGATGCAGTGGGTGCAGGGCGAGATGGAGAAGATGGAGGTTGAGGGCCAGGACGTGGTGCTGGACTACCAGGACGGGCTCAGCGACGAGGACGAGGTGAATATCCTCCGTAGCTCCACCGCGGGCTTTGCGGAGTTTGTGCGCGCTCTGCTGGGCAAGATTTTCACGCTTCTTGAGAACTTGCCTGATGCCGCGAGGGTCAGGAGCGGGTCGCCGGAGGAGAATGTTATTAACACGCTCCCCGCTGCACTGACGCCGCTGTTCGCTGCGATGTCGCCAGAGGTCTTCGAAGTCGCGCTGGAGAAGTTGGCCGCGTTCGTAGGTGGACACGTCGTCCATCAGGCGCGCGACGCCGTTGCATTCATGACAAACGCTATGTGCAAGGCGAACCCGAAGCGGACGCTGCGCACCTTTGTACCGATGCTCATTGTCGGGATTCGCAACGAGATTGACCACAACGGAGCGGCGTCGGATCGTAGCAGCGGCACCGATGTGCTGCCACGCGATCGCGCGCTTGTGTGGCATATTAGCATGCTCAGCATGATTATAGTACACGTCGGAGCCGATGTGATGGACTACAAGAAGGAGCTCTTTGATATCGCACTGTATATGCAGGAGAAGTGCCGCGGGCTGCCCACAGTTCATATCTCCAACTACATCCACCACCTCCTCCTGAACTTGACGCTCACATACCCCGTCGACAACGCATTGTACGAGCCGAGCGTGATTGCGCGCGGTATCGATGCGCAGGATTGGGGCCGCCAAACCCCGCTGTCGGAGCTGACCATTAAATGGCATCGCCCGTCCAAAGAGGAGATTGCCTTCGCGGTCGAGCTGTTCGAGTCGCAAGTGCAGACTGCCACGGGGCGATTGACAGATCTGATGAGCGACAATCCGCCTGTGAGCCGCAGCGGAAAGGTCAAGGTTTGGTCCGACGAGGTGTCGCGCAACCTGACGCAACTGCGTCTCGTCATTTCTGGCCTATCGGCACTGTTCGATCCCAAGGAGGCGTCTGGAGAACGCGGCGCACACAAGGCGAACGGCGCCAGTGACTCCGACCGTGACCTTGATATGACAGATGCGGACGGGAACGAGGATGATGAGGGTGACAGCCTCCTCGCCGAGGGTGACGATGACGAAACCCGCCCGCAATTCCACTACCAGGCTGGCTACCTCCTGCAGCCCGACAGCCCGGAATTCGTGCGCATCCACGTACTGCGTAGTGAGGTTGGGCAGCTGCTGTCACGTACCCATGCATTCCTCAACCAGCACCAGGAGGACGACGTCGCGTGCTTCACGGCGCTATACAGCGCGTACAAAGTGTGGATCACAGATGTTGGGACAGAGCGCTCGGCGCACACGCTCGACCGCGTCATTAAATTATATAACGCCGATATCAGCCCATTCAAGGTCAGCGGTCTCCGCAAGAACTACCCGCGCCCGCTGCTCATCAAGAGGGCCAGCGTGTACCATCTCCAGCGTGTTAGACATAATGCGTCGGGCAGGCAGAAGTGCGGCACGGATAAGATGCTGCTTCTCGATCTTACGCAGTCAAGCATGTCACTCTACACAGAGGTGCGGCGCAATGCGCAGGCGGCCGCAGAGTCGGCGCTCAAGGTGCTCATTGGCGGGCGTCCGTTGATCATTCCGCCGCTTCTGAAAGCGTTCAAGGCTGCGCTCGCGACGAACGACCTGGATCGCGTCAAGGGTGGGCTGTATACGCTATTCTTTGGAAGCTTGCTCAAGACCATCTCGAAGGACTGGCGATTTGCGCCAGAGCTAATCAGACTATACCTCGAGGCATGTGCCGTGGACAAGGCGTCCATCCAGAAGCTGACTGGCGGCGCGATCTTCGCGCTGGCAGATTTTGGGAGACCGCTGGAGCGGATGGTTATATTGGATGAGGAGTTATTGGCGGACATCCAGCCATCCGAGTCGGTTGTCGCAGCAATCAATAGCAGGCACGAATTTGTCGTTGAGCGCCGCGCGGCAGTCGAGGCGAAGAAGGAAGAGTTCGTTGAAGAGCTTGTTGAGGTGCTGAAGACGGCGCATTGGGCTGTTGCAAGCCGCTGTGTGCTGTTTCTCAATAGCCTTGCAATGCGCTTCAAGACCATCGCCGCGGACTCATTTATTGAAATCTCGGCGCAGGGCGCCATCGACTCGCACCCTGGACTGCGCCGCGCCTACTCCCAGGCCTTCACGCGCATCTTCCATACCGTCGACCTCCGCGCCGTGTACGCGCATGAGTACAAGAACTTCCTGCTGGAGAAGGAGACGGCGCAGAATAAGATCGTCGTGACCGTCGACCGCAGCGACCCGAACCTGACGCAGAATTTCCTCGACGGCTTCGCCGACCCAGCGATGCCAGAGTACTTTGTCGACAGCGACCATCCCGGCTGGCTCGTGTGGGGCAACAAGTTCAACGCCTCCACGGCACGCCCCGCGAAGCGCTTCGACGACTACGACGAGCTCGAGATGAAGAAGCGGACCCTCATCGGCAAGCATATCACGCGCGAGTGGTACGCAAAGTATTTTGGGTACCTGAAGCAGGAGCCGCGAGACGCGATGTCGGACCAGTTCCGCATGTCGAACGTGATGCTGCTGATGCACACATTCGACCTCCTGTATGACGGGCTGACGGCGGCGACGCTGGAGGACGTGAAGGAGGAGGTGGCGAAGGTATTTGAGGATGGCAGCGATAAGCACCAGCACCGCGCGACGTCGGAGATTGTGGGCGCGTTGATTGTTGGTGTGATGGATGAACCGCTGGAGCTGCGTGACAAGATCTGGGGCTATGCGGTGCCGATTATGCAGGGCGTGTTTGCGGACGGACTGACGCCGGAGAATATCGCATACTGGATGACGTGCCTGCATCTGATTACGAACTCGAAGGATCCGCGGAGGTCGAGGGATATCGTGGACCGTCTTGCGGCGTTCCGCCTGGATATGACGTCCAATGCTGCGTTCAAGGAGAGCTCGAAGATCCAGCTGCTAGAGTTTGCCATTGCGGACGCTGGATGGCATTTCCGCCTTGAGAAGCCAATTGTGCAGGACTTCCTCGATCACATCGACCACCCGTACAAGAGTGTGCGTGAGGCGATGGGCCGAACCCTGGCGACCATCTTCCGCACTCGCTACTACGAGTCGTTCAAGGACGTGTCGGCGTTGCTGGCAGCTAACAAGGCCGAGTCGACAATTGGTATCGAACCGTACGTCCCCACCGAAGAGTTTTCCGCGACCATCACAGGCGTCTTCAAGCAGCTCGCAATATGGCGTACAGAGCGCACCCCTGGCCAGCAAACACCATCCTCATACACCTCCGGCTCCAAAACCGCCATGCTCTGGCTCGACACCACGCTCTGCTCCTACGAATGCACATCCCTCCTCCCCTTCTTCGCCGACACCTTCATGGAAGAGCTCCTGCACATGATGGACGTGAAAGAAGATCCCGAACTCCAACGCCTCGCCTACCACGTTTACCGCCACCTCCCCAACATCCCCATCCGCGGCAGCGACGCCGCCTTCATCGACGCACTCATCCGCATCGGCCGCTCCAGCACCTCATGGCACCAACGCCTCCGCACCCTCATCAACATGCAAGTCCTCTACTTCCGACGTATCTTCCTCATCGCGCCCGCACAACAATCCGCACTCTTCGCAGCCGTCTCCGCAATGCTGCAAGACACCCAACTCGAAGTGCGCATGGGCGCCTCCACCACGCTCGCGGGGATGATCCGCTGCTCGCCCCTCGCGCTGCGGACCTCTGCCATCAAAACGCTCATTAAGGAGTTTACGGACCTCCTCGACGCGAACCCGATGCCCCGCAAGAAGCAAGGGACGGATACTCCCGTTGACCATACGAAGCAGGTCCTGAGACGCCATGCGGCGGTGTTGGGATTGGGAGCGCTCGTGCAGGCGTTTCCGTATGCGACGCCGCCGCCGGCTTGGATGCCGGGGGTGTTGGCGATGTTGGCGAGGAGGGCGGCAGCGGATGCGGGGGCGGTGGGGAAGACGGTTAAGGGGGTGTTGGCGGATTTTAAGAAGACGAGGCAGGATACTTGGGGGACGGATCAGAAGGTTTGTTTTTGTTCCTTTCTTCTTTGTTACTGGGGACACTTTACTAACGGATGTGTTTTTTCTAGTACTTCACGCCAGAGCAACTAGAGGATCTAGAGGGCGTGTTGTGGAAGAGCTACTTTGCCTAATCTACGATTACTGGATGAAGTATATGGGATATGGGATAGATGATCGGAGTGTGGACAGCAGACGTATAAACATGTGCATATTTTCAATGCCTCCCCCTTTTTTGACGTTGGGCAAGACATAAATTTTTCTTTCATGAACACCGGGAAAGGGCCGCGAGAACTGGGCTAGATGGGATGAACCCTAGTGGGGGATGGGATATATACGATATGAACATGGCATGGCATGGGACTGGAGCAGAGCTTGGAAACTGGCATTGCAGTTGTGCGCATTCTTCTGAGCATGGGATGGGGGGTTGGAGATGGTATGTGTGCGGTTGGGGGATTCATATAGCGGGCATTAACTTCGTTTTGGGGTTGGGGAGTGCTTGGTTTTTGCGGGGTAGATAGATGTATAGAGGATTATATGTTTTCTTGACCATGGTGTGAGTTGGTGGGGGTGGGAGTGTGGTGATATTTTGTGTGTGCTTGTGGCGAGAGGGTTAAGCTGTATGTCTGTGGGAGCGAGTCGCTTGACTGTCTGTCGTCTAGAACCTCCCACATCTGTGCTTATACGTGACCCCCGGCTTAGAAACATATTGGTATGTATTGTATGTATAGTACAATGCAGTCCCTCTACATAGGAGTGGAAATGAATACATCCTTCACATGCTCACCGGTCATGCCATTCAATCCCATCGGCGGCGCAAGTGTGAGACCTCACGACTGTTACAGATGGAGATCACTCACCGATCAGTACAGTACGGTACAACTGCCTCCCCCTCACTCCAACACCTCCTCTGCTGATCACGAGCACGACAGTATCACCATCACCATCAAAGACATCGGCTCGAACCGGGCAGCCCTACAATCCAACCTCCTCGACGTCAAGAAAACATCAACCTGTTCCGCCGATACACCGAGACACCCATGCAAGCCAACAACACAACACATCGCACAGTACAATACAATACAGTACCTTTCACTTCACCTCACCTTATCACACATGCAGTCACCAGACTCCCCTCAACCCAACCCAACCATTCCAAATCGCATCGCCCATGACTCCTTCCCCTACCTACCGCAGACAATCCCCCGCCGCCGTGCATCATCTCGCATCGCACAGCATGTCACGTCCATCGCCATCTCCGATTCATTTCGAGCGCGGCCGAACCGCTCTCACGGGTTGCTTGGGGGGGCGATTACAGGTTAGAGTGGGGAGGGAGGATGGGTGATGGGGATTGTGGTTGGGTGAGCCAGACTGTCGGTTTTGCGGAGTGTTGGTTGCGATGTGACAGGTCGGGTTCGGGGTGCCTTGTTGGATCGTGTTTGGGCCGAGGCGGCCGTGGTGGTGGCGCTGGTGGTGGTGTTTGGTGGGAGAGAGACGGAGATGAGGGTGCGCCATGGGACGATGTTGCATCGGCCGCGGAGATGATGCGTGGAAGCCCTTCCTTCCTTGAGGGCTGTGATGTGACGCCGAGGGTGAAAGTGACGGTGAAAGTGACAGCGACGGAGACCGAGACACCGCAGCAGCGCCGTGCATGGCGACCGCATGAGCGACACGGTAACGTGACGGTGCATACAAGATCAGTGTCGCAGCCAGTAAGAGTAAACAGCTACGACACCCACTCTGCTACACCAATCCACCTACCCTGCCCTGCCCTTGTCGGCGTCGCAGCAACGCTGAAAGGTATGCCGTCAGACTGACATCAATCAACTCAACCGGCAATGGCAATCATGCCCTCTCCGTGTCGAGAAATTCCTGCAATCTCCATCATCGATCCTCCTTCACCCACACGCCGCCGGGTTATCGGCACATTTAATTTCCCCCACTTGTTCCGCGCCGCCCGCTCGCACCCTCTCGCTTTCGGCTGGCTAGCAACCGTTCGTTGGCTCCTCGCACGCCGTACCCCGTATCTCGCACCGCACCGCCCGCGAACCGTCCCGAGTACCTGTTAGCACCCTCTACCACCCCCACTATCAAACCCAACGGCCAACTCTGGAGCGCCTCCTACGATGCCAAACTAACCCCCTCTGTACTGTATTTGCACCTCTCTCTACCCAGCCACCCGATCACCGCCTTCCCCTCGCTCGCATCCCACCGCTCTCGCATCCCACTCCCCCCCATCTACCGCCACTAATAACCCACGCACCACGGAGAAATACCGAGCCCTCGACCCAAGCAGGCACGGATCAGCGCTAGTGCGTGCGCGCGCGCACCGAGCACTTGGGTCGGGACAGCCACACCACACAACCCACCCACTCACCGTGCGGTGGGGTTGCGGTGATGGCCTGCGAATACGACTACGGCGATGCGGTGGTGGGGTTGTAATGAGGAGGCTAAGTGAGCAAATTACGCAGGGGGGGAGGGGATGGCGGAGTGTCAAATCACTTTGTAGGGGTCTCGGTGGAAATGCGCACACCACGCGCACACGCATGGCGGAGTCGGAGTCCGTTTTGTTGTTGTGGAAGTCTCTGCAGAGTAAAGGGGGATGGGATGGGGGTTACGAGATGAGATACAGTAGCAAGACGAGACAATATCGCAATGTCGTGCTCGTGGCCCAACGAGACGACACGATCATTGCGACAAGCAGATGGGGAAGCACGAATTCAATCCCGTTGCAGTAAAAAAACAAAGCAGCAGTGAACATATATTTTTCGAAACCACAAAAATATATTACACCGCCCCATTCGCTCGCTCATTCGTTCGTTACGTCCCCCCTCTGACCCAGTAACAACGTAAAAGACCCTACTCGAGTGAACGTTACCCCCCCACGCCCTGACAGCCCCCCCTGTCCACATCCGTGCCCCCGTTTCCCAGCGCCTCGGACCCCTGTTTGCGGCGGTGTGTGCCTATACCAATGTGGTGGTTCCCTCCGTGCCAACTCTTCCCTGTCATCGCACTGGTTACGACAACGTGCACTGTCCCCCCCCCTTCCGTCACACGCACGCGCCTGATGTGGATGTGCGCCCCAGTTGCCCTCGGAGACAGGCCGAGGAAAAGGTTAAGATTGGGGGAAGAAAAAATCGTCGGAGTAGATTTTTTGACTTCCGAGGTTATCAGAGGAGTGGGGGAAGAGATTGCTGGTGAAAAAATATTCCTGGAAAATGATGGTGGGGGGTAAAAATGCAAATGTTGTATACCGCCGTCCCCGGTTTGATTTTAAGCCTGTGCGCCGTGTTGCTCCTGGTTGTTGTTGATGATGATGGTGTATGCGTATGTCTGTCCCGTATGTGAATGGGTATAATAGGTATGGGAATATGTAACCAAATCTAGCCGCCGATGTTTGTCGTATATATAATCATTGTATCGTATGTTGTATCTTATGTGCGTCGTATATTGCTTCCTCCTGCTATGCCATCAATGCTGGCGTGTGGTGCCGGTGATGTGAGTGTGCGTGATGTTGGTGTGGTGAGAGACTGGTCCGCCGGTCGGACCATTTCATTGAGGGAGGGCATTTCACGGATGGTGGACTCTTCCAGAGGGGACGGGGAGGTGGTTGTTGACGCCATACGCGGCTGAGGCGGCGTTGGGTGAGGATGGGGATCTTGAGGGCTTCCATCCAGGGTGCTTCGACGGCGGGTCGGCAGGGACCGCAGGCGTAACTTCTGTTGGGGAGTTAGTGTTTGGTTCTTGTGGTGGTTGTATGTTGAGAGAGATGTGGAGGTGGGAAGAGACATCGTGAGAGTCATAGAAACAGAAAGACAGACAGCGATGGGGAGAGGGGGGGAGGAAGAAGAAGTGAGAACTGTATAACGAATGCGGATAGAAGTGAGACCTGTGAAGAAGGAATGGAAGAGAGGCAGAGTGATGGGGAGGCCGAGACCAAAGCTGGATAAAATATCTTCGAAGTGAGAACTGCGAATAAACACACAAACATACCGTCTCTCATACGCAACAACAAACACCTTGCACCGGACATGCGTCCTCTCGTACGTCTCGCACCACGCCCGCACTGTAAAGACACGATGTCCACACTTGTAGCGGACCTGTGTAAACGGACACATTTTCGTTGGTGATATATCTCCCTCTGTCTGTTTTGCGTCTTCACGCGTCGTCGAGTCGGTTCTCCCAGCAAGGAGGAAGTGAGAAGATCTTGTACGCGTGTGTTTGAGTTTCCGTGTGCAGCTGTAGTCACAATCTGTATTTGTCGAGCCAGCAGTTGCAAGTCGACAGCAGCAGCAGTCAGTCTTTCCAAGAGCGTCGTCGTCGTCGTCGTCAGCAATCAGTACATTCGTCCGTCCGTTCGTTCGTTCGTTATCTCAGTCCCCTCCTCAGGAAGTGTGCGAATCCCCCTCTATTCATATCCACCACCCCGGCCAGAAACTATACAGTACGTACTGTATCAACACATCACTCCCCTCCTCCACTCCAGCTGTCTCGACGCTGTCTTTCCCCCCCTCGTCGCCCGTTCCCATCCAGCCTGTGTACCTGCCCCCCCGATCGCCCAACCTACGCATCCACACGCCCGGTTACTTGGGCCCACGAGACCCCTGATCCCCGTCTGCGCCGCTTTGCCGTGCGCGGTAGAGTACTGGTACTGTACTGTTGTACTGACCGGCTCCCAAGGAAAGGTTAGGGCCTGTAGTAGTGGACATGGGTGTGCGCATCCCCCTGGCCGCAGCGAGTGACGTGTCTGTGTCTCCCCGGGGCATTTTCCGACATCTGACGAGTGGCAGGGCGGGCGAGAGGGGTGTGGTGAGAACTGTAAGTGCACTGTAGGTACAGTACATTCCCAGCAATCTTTGGGGGGTGTGGGAACGCTGGGAGCTGGCGGGAAAGAGTGGAAACTTGGTGTTCATGGTGCGGCATTAGGGTGTGGAAGTATGACGGGAATGCTGGTTTTCTGGTACCTAGCGCTGTCCATCGCGGCGCTACAGGCAACGGAGCGTCCAGGGTGTTTGTGGACTTGGTGTAGTAGAGTTGACGAGGGAGGGAAGGACGGGGGCACGGGGGGGTTCGAACCCGGGGAACGGGGGACGCTCGGGGTTTGTTACTGGTGGAACCCGCGCACTGGTGGGATAATAATGGATAATTGATACTATAAAAGGGGACTTGGAGAGGGGGAGAGGGGGATATGAGGCAGGGTTGGTATATTTGGGAATAACCCGACTTTGGTAACGGGTAACGAGTGGCAAGTGATCGCTGGTTTGAATCGAATTGTCGGATTTTTGACGATGGAAAAGTTGGCATATAGTACAGCTGATAGAAGGTCGATGGAAGGGGGAATTGAGTTGCGTTGCTGCTTACTCTATACTCTATCTGTCAATGACTACAGTATCTCTATTATCGTGATGTCGACATACGGAGCAGGAGATTGATTATTGCTGTCGTATTGTACAGAAAGTTACTTCTCGTACAGTATAGTACATACAATCAATTACAATACGCTGAGAACTCAGATTGCGATGGACACTCACTCGCTCTCATATCCAGTCAATAAAGGCGTCCAGACATCCAACAATCCAACATCCAGACATCCAGATACAGAGACAGAGACAGAGACAGAGACATTCATTCGCACACAAGAGACATCCAGACATCTAGACTTCCAGACTTCTAGACTTCCAAACTGCCAGACTTCCAAACTACTGCCACACTTCCACCCGCCCAGACATGCAAACATTCCAAATTCCAAATACCCAGAGGCCCTCGACTCAAGCACCCAGCAAAAACCAACAATCTGACCAGTCTCTGCCCTGTCTCTGTCCGACATCATGGAACCGATCCCACCCGGCCGTCGCATCTCATCTCATCGCCATCGCCATCGCCATCGTCTTGCTTCTGCACCCGACCTGCATCGATCGCCCCGCGCCCAGACCTTCTCCTGTCTCTGCGCTCTCTCCTCCTGCAGCACCCGCAACACACCCATCCTTGGAATTTTACGCCCGCACTCTGCTGCAGATGCTACTTCTAGCAGCAAGCCAGAAGCTATGACACTTCGTGCTTCGACAGCGGCACGCCAGCGATGCATGTCTTGCATCCCACCCACTGACTTGTTCGTCTCTACCCACCGTCTCGGCGCCTCACACGCTTTCGATCGCGTGTGCATATGGCGCGCCGATCTGTCGCCCAAAGTAGCCGCAACAGCCCCACAACAGTACAGCCGCCGCTGCAGAGCCCCCCTCGCCCACCTGAGCTACAGTATGGTCTCGAGGCGGCTACTGTTTTGGGGAGGGGGGACAAAAAGGACTTCATGCAGGACTCACTGCGATAGGATAGCGAAGACAATAGTTTGTGGGGGAGGAGAGGTGGGATGAGACATTGTTCCGCTTCGGAAAATTTCCATCAATGTGGTTATGCTGTGGGCAGCTATTCCACGTGTGGACCTTGGTCGATATTGTTAGAGGTGTCAGTTACACTGCGCAACTCCTCCTCTCGCTGCCGCTATCTGCTGATGTTGCCATCGCCGGCGACGCGAGCCGTTCCCCTCCACCCCGTCCCTCCTCACCCGCACCCCACAACCAAGATAACGCACGGATAACGCCTCCCATTCGTCCGCTGTCACGCACCGGCTCTCCCGTCGCCGCCCCCCAAGCACGCCGACGCATCGGGAACCGTCCTTACCAAACCCAGGCAACGACAGCGCCTAGCCACACTACGCGGGCACCC
>JPJW01002067.1:0-25548 GCA_000750755.1 Pseudogymnoascus sp. VKM F-4513 (FW-928)
GGGGAGGTTAGGGAAGTGGAGGGGAAGGGGAAGGCGCCTGCGTAATGGGTGGTGGGGGGAGTAAGATGGGATAGATTGTTTGGATATAAGATACCATAGTATTGTTGGAATTTAATGAGTTGATTATTTTGAAGATGAAGGTTCGAAGGGGGTTGGTGAGGAACGAAGTCATGGGTTGTGGTGTCGTGTGAAACCGATCATCTCTCCACCACCCACCCCAAGACGATACCAATCCCCTCGTCAAGATCACAACTTCCTTGCGTCCTCGATAGGGGTATAAAACAAACACAAAGCACCACCTAACCTCATTGGCAACGGACATCCACTCATGTTCTAGACCCAGTCGCCGCAAGGCCGCCCAACGCCGAGAGGATCGCTCAGCGTCGCTGGTGCTGGTCGGGCTGGTTGTGATGGTAATGGGGTGTGGATGGTGTGAAGGAGTTGAGGTGGTGACGGAAATGGAACAACGGGATTGAGGGAATGACAGCATTGAGGTAGTGACAGCATCAACCCAACGACAGCATTGTACTTGCTGTTCGTGGTAACACACGTACTGGTCTGTTCGTCGCCAAACCCGAGTTTGAAACCTTCACCGTGGCTGCTGGGAGAGTCGTAGATCGTGGGGGTTTGCAATGTTACGAACTACGCCTCGGGGTCTAAGATTCTCTCACCCACTGCCCTTTATATATAATTCCTCGCCATAACGATCGTCCAGTTCCATTATTACAGCCTATTCTCCAACAATGCCCTTTCTCGTTGAACGTCACGTGATACATGGTCTATTCGTGTCAATTGAGGCTTAGCTTCCCCCCTGTGCCACCCCTAGCGCGGGTGTGCCTGTCGAACCCTGAAAATGTGCACTGGAAATAGACCCCTGCGGCCGCGTAGCACCTGGAGATTTGGATATAACGAACGACGACGACCACGAACGGCCTTTTCTTGACATTTGATCGCATAAGACATTGTGTGTTGTGTACTGCATTGACTGAGCGGCTTGTTTTTGAGCGTTAGAATCAGCGACGAGACTTGCGGTACGCCTTGCGAGATACCTTTGACGATTACCAACGAATTTATACGAAGCGACGACGCATCTTCGAGGCTGGGCGTGCTACGACGACAGAGAAGCATTTGATAGCGAGCGTTTGGTTGCGACAATTATGCATTGGTAGCGATTGTGCTGCGAGTTTCTCGGTACGACTTGAATACACGCGGTGTAGACTTCATTGCGACAGGCATTGGCATACTCGGGATTGAAGCCGTAGAACAAAGAGCAATTGGGTAGAACTGGGAAGAGGAGGAACCCTATAAACTCCACAAAAACAAACGGCTTGTGACAGAGCAACCAGACAAGAGAAGATGGCACCTGCCCAGGACAACGGGAACGCAAGGTACAGTCATTCGCGACAGACACAACCACTCCACAACCGCCTCGCCAGCGACGGCTCGTCCGTACAAAGCTATACTGCCTCCCAAGCATCACAAGTCCCGCGCTCAAGCCTCAACGGCAAAATGCTGCTCGACGGCTACCATGGGGACATCCTCAACAACTTCGAGGGCCAGCCCCCGAAATTCAACCCGCGGAACCCGAACCGCACCAACAGCTCCCCACTCCTCGACGCAAACGACCCGATCCAAATGCACCTCCTCGTCTCGACAGCGCTTGAGGACGCGACTGGCTATGCGATCCTTGCGCCAGAGGAGGTCGATAGCCTGCGCAAGCAGTGCATCCGCCTGACGCAGCGCATCGAGTCGACACGCCAGAACCTGGCCGTGCAGTCGAAATACCGCGATGCGGCCATAAACATGGGGAAGCTCTACTCCGACGGCGAGGGAAAGCGTCGTAGCCGCGGTAGCCTGGGACTCAAGCGCAACAGCCATAACGAGCAGAGCCGGGAAGCCGAGGCGGAGCGCGCAGCGAGCGAGCGGCGGTGCGAGGAACTTGCGCAGGAGCTGTGGGGGCTGGAGAAGAGGCTGATTGAGCCGCAGACGGCGTTGTTGAAACATACGGCGGGGGTTCTGCAGATGACGCATAAGAAGTCCGGGAAGAATGGAGGAAGGGCGTCGCAGGAGGGGATGCCGGGGAGCCCGGAGAGTATGTATACTTTTGACAATATGGGGAGGGGTGTGGCGCCGGGAGAGGATATCTTTGATGAGAGGAGCTTGTATAGGCCGTTTGATCGGTTGGACCAGCTTGATGGTGATAGATCTGTGGATGCGCCGAATGGCGATGGCATGGGTGCTGATGCAGAGGCGAAGCTGAAGGAGTTGTGGGAGCTGATGCATCCCAACTCCGGGGACAGTACGCCTACAGAATCGTTTTCTCTGCTGACCTTCTCATCGAAGGTGAAGTCACTGCACAACCAATCGTTAATGCTGAACGACCAGAAGGAAGTCCTACAGCGCCAGATCAAGCAGCAGCGCGAGCTGAACAACAAGTCGGACGAGACGAAGGACCGCGAGAGGGCGGAGATGGAGGCGCAACTGCAGTCCACCAAGCTGGCTCTCTCACAAGTCGAGGCCCAGCTCGCTGGCGCACTAGACCAATCCTCCCGCTCCCAGGGCGAAGAAACCGCCGCTCTCCAGGAGAACATTGAGAACCTCCAAAACGACCTCGAAGACCTCAAGTCATCCAACGCCATCGATATGGCGGACCTGCAATCTCAGCTCACCAGCTCCTCGGAGCACATCGCAGCCCTCCAACAGGCGAAATCCACAGCCGAAGCGCACATCCAAGACCTCACCGCCGACCTCGACAAGGGGCGCAAGGCTGAAGAGCAAGTAGTTAGCTTGACCGCCGAACTCGAGGAGGCGCGCAAGGCAAGCACTTCCCGCGCCGTCGATGAAGAGGAGCTCGATGCCAAGAACATGGAGATTGCCCGCCTGCAAACCGAGGTCACCATCGCGCGCGCAGAACTCGACGGCGCATACGGATCACGCGCTCAGCGCGCCGCTGAAGTCGCGTCTAACCCCGCTGTGCAGAAGGAGCTTGATGCGCTTCGCCGCGAGCTGGGCGAGACGATTGAGGAGTACGAGGTCCTCACCAAGGCGTCCATTGAGGGAGAGCGCGAGCGCGAGTTGCTGGAGAAGGAGATTGATCGTCTGCGCGACGAGAGAGAGGCGCTCGAGGCGAAGCTCAGTGATGAGAAGGTGCGCTGGATGGGGGTGAAGAGTCCCGGACCTGATGGGGCCAGTGGGCAGGCTGGTGTTGGGGCGGGGAACACGAGTACGGCGGTGCTGAAGAATGAGTTTAAGAAGATGATGAGGGATACGAGGGCGGAGAATGCGAAGGCGTTGAGGGTATGTTGTTCTGTGTCCTTTTTTTTTGTGTAGGAGAGTGATGCTAACGGTGGTTATAGGCTGAGCAAGCGGAGAGGAGGAAGTTGGAGGATGAGCTGCGCGCGTTGAAGAAGGCACAGGGGCCGGGGAAGTCAAGCTTGAGCCAGAGCACGCTCGGATCATAGACGGCTTGTCCCCATGCATGGTACGATGATGGAGGCGTGTCGTGTCATAGCAGCGAGCTTGGAAACGAATTATGTTTATATTTCAAAAGTGGCAACGCGGGTTTGTTTTGTTTAGAAGAAGAAAGGGGGACATTACGGGGCGTAGATGGAGGTATGAGATACGAGATGTACGGTATATTATTATCTGGGTGGTTGGGTTTGAGTAAAGGGGGCGGGCATAGACGGGCGTTGTTCGATGGGGAGATATTGTTCAATTTATCATCATTATTTTGGTTGATTTGGTAGTTGTGGTTTATAATTCGTGCACATTTTGATGATATCTCTAGAGAGCCTTTTCTCGCTGGCGAGTATATCTCATCTTGGGCATACAGCTCTAGTTACAACATAAATAAGCCTTGATCTGACGTCGGTGCAGCTAGACCCGACGTCCGTTCGCCCCGATCCAAGATGGCAAGGTTCACGCCAAGACGGTTAAACTACCCCAAGCTTTCCCTGGTCGCAATTTACCCACCCCCAACTCCGTTGCGTTCCTCTCCCCATAATTAACCCTGTAAATGGCAAGGTCGCTGGCGAAATTCCTGAAATCGACAGACCGGCCGATCCCTCCGCAGAAACGGAAGTTATGTTGTTCCACCTCTGAGAATTTCCGGGGACGGTGGGTGAACGGACTTTTACTTTGACCGCTCGCTGTCGGAAAGGGAGGAAGAGGGGGGAGGGGTAAGGGTAAGCCACAACTGGGATTGTCTTGCTGTGGGCACAGATGGGTTGTATGTTATATAAGGCCGTCGCGGTGAAACATGTCGTGTTTACAAAGGCAAATCTTCGCCCCAGGGAGAAAGTATGATGTTCAAGAAGCTGCTCTTGGCGCTGCTTGCCGCGAGGTCCATTGAGGCCGCCGCTGCACATTCGAGGCGAGCGCACTTCGATTGGGATAAGACGGATTTCGTGTATGTCCTCTCCACCCGAGTATCTGGAGGAATTGTAGTCGCTGATTGTCCGCCAGACTCGCGTTTGGCGATTCGTATACCTTTGTGCGGGGTACGGAGGGGAATCCCGATTTCTCGTTTATTGGCGATAACTTGAATTTGAGTTATTCGCGGGAGAAGTTGTATGGGGACAAGATTGTCAAAAACCAGGTAGGCCATGTTGTGTTATCTGAGGAACTGGAGGGTTCTAACATCTGAAGACGTCTGCGGGAGGGCCGAATTGGACCGAGTACTTGACCGGCTGCTATGAGGGATTCCCGTGGAAATGCAAGAGACCATTGTGGAATTTTGCGTTTGCGGGAGCGGATATATCTGTTGAATAGTGAGTCTGCATCTTGGAAACCGATTCCCTCTTTGAAATACGTTAATGACTGTAATAACAGTACCCCGCTGCACCATGACTACACCGTAGAGTTTGTCAAGCAGATCGAACAGTATGACACGTACGGTGATAAACATTTGCCTAAAAATAGGAAGAATGCTCTTGTTGCGATCTGGATTGGGTATGACCAACTTGGTTTTGGAGACTGCAGCATATCGCTAATGGTGACAGCATCAATGATATCTCTGACTCGAGCAAGTATGCCTTGAATGTCACCGGTGCAAATTATACAAGCTTGTACACGAAGATGATCAATACTCAGTTCAAAGCAATGGTAATTATTATAATCCAATCTACATCGCCGTTTGCTAACATTCCCCAAGGAAACTCTCCACGCTGACGGATACCATAATTACCTTGTCATGGGGCAACCCCCCCGAGACAGAACCCCCGATGGCCTCATCTCCGAGCACCCATTGCCTAACAAGACCATGTTTGCCAACTGGGACCATATTCTAGCTTCGACCGCTCGCAAATTTGAAGAGAAGCATCGGGAATCAAACGTCTTCGTATTTGATACGTATTCTTACCTATCCAACGTCCTGGACAACTCCGAGAAGCACCAGTTCACAAACATCACTGGCTTCTGTGCAGACTACGCCGCGCCGGATATTATCTGGAACTATGCCAACTACGGATGTGAGCCCATTTATAACTATTTCTGGTTGAGTAAGTATTGCCCCTTCGTACTGGACGCTGGATTTGGCCTTGTTTCAAAACATGCTAACGCTTTCTAGATTCGGGCCATATTACGTATCACGCCCACGAGATTCTGGCAAAAGGGGTATCTTCATTCTTGAGACGGATGAAGCGATAGGAGTAATATGTCAGAGGGAGGTTAAAATAGACATTCAGAAGCTAAGGCCGGGATCAGCTGTCAAAGTTTAAACCCCTCCCCTGGTCTTGCGGAGGACATGATGGATATCCTTGGTCCCCGTAGCCTTTAGACTCTACCTCATGGTTTGTAATCAAAGCCTGTATAAACCGATTATTGTCATAAGCGGCGTGTATGAAGTGACCAACTGGCATTGTGGTCCTTCTTCCAGTATGGGTTTGTCGGATATCCCCACCGTAGCGGATCAAGATGTGATACTATTCGTGGAGACAGTGATCTCGGTAGTGCCGGTAACGCTATCTGACAGATGTTAAATCTCGATATGCTATTTCTGACTTTAATTGTTATGCATCCATGTTTCTATAGCTTGATCGATCTGATACTCCAATAGGTGGGGTTATACGCTAGCTTTTTCGGGCGATTGGAGGAAAAACTTATAAACGACACTGATGGAAAACAAAATGCCATATTAAAGCGTTGCAACTTAATAACTTTTAAATTCAAACCGTTTCCCCGCAAATATAAGCTTTAGGCTGAGCAAAAACACTTAGCTATAAAGGCTTGAAAGTCTTGGTTGCCGCGATGCACCCCAACAACAAATATCATCTCGTGTATATGCTTCTACAAAACACTTACCATGTTTCAAAACCTTAAATTTGTAACAGCTATTCTGGCTGTTATCTCCGGAACGGCTGCCCAAAATGCTTTTGAAGGAGCCATAGGTTTTGGTGCTGTATCAACTGGTGGAAATGGCGGGACTGTGGTTACTGTCACCAACCTTGACGATAGTGGCGCTGGCTCCTTTCGAGATGCTGTCAGCCAATCCAACCGCATCATCAATTTTGATGTCGCTGGTTACATCGTGTTAGAGTCTCCTGTAACTCTATCAAGCCACATCACCATCAACGGGCAGACTGCACCAAGCCCAGGAATCGGTGTCATGGCTGGCGAGATTTCCGCCAGTGGAAAGAACAATATTGTCATCCGCAACTTCCGCATGCGCCAGGGAAACCTCGATAAACAGACCGGAAAAAGCGCCTTTAACATGGGAGACTCATACAATATCATCCTGGACCACTGCTCGGTTGCGTACGGCCAATGGGACTCCATCGACGCTGTCAGCGCTGTGAATATCACAGTCTCAAACTCCATCATTGCGTTCCCCATTGGCCAGCAGTTTGGAGCTCACATTGAAGGCGGCCCTGCCACGTTATTCGGCAACCTCTGGGTTAGCGGTCACAATCGCCAACCTCTTGCCAAGAGCAATACTCAGTATATCAACAACGTCATTTACAACTACCAAGCCGCCTACACCACTGCGGAAACGAGCGGCTCCTTCTCCCACGACATCCTCAACAACTACTTCATCACGGGACCCAGTACCACTAACCCAAGCAACTACTACTACCAAATGAACGAGAAGCAGAGCGTATACGCCCACGGAAACTACGCTGATACCAAGAATGACGGCGTGCTTGCTGGCGCGCTGGAGAATAAGGTGGGTAGCTCTGTTGTGCTCGACGCGGCGTGGGACCCAACTTCCGATGGCTTGGCCAAACTCACTGCCCTCGAGGCATACGAGTCCGTTCTCGCCAACGCGGGAGCATCCCCTCGCGATGAAGTTGATGCGTTTGCTGTTTCGACGGTGAAATCGCTGGGGACGGAAGGTGTGATCTACACGAACCAGGCGAGCACTGGTCTTTCCAACGGCGGCTACGGAACGTTGTAAGGAGTCATGTGAGATATTGTTTCTCAGCGAGAGAAGGGGTTGGGACTGGGCGGTTTGTCTGTTCAAACTCTGTACATATTTAGGACGTCATGAACATATTGGTGGAGAGTATGAGCCGGTTTTTAGTGGCACTTGGCAGCGTATATATTGTTATATCAAGCCCGATGTTACATGAGATACTGTAAGGCTGATCTGAACTCGTTTTACTGATATTAAATTAAGCTTTAATGTAGAGGCAGGTGCGGGGCAGGGCATGGGGATGCGGAGACGGCGCGATCCGGCGGTAACATAAGAGACATTCCAGACGCTGTATATTGAACCCATCACTTGGCATCATGGTCTGAATACCGCGAAAATCGGCTAAGTATTATCGTTGCTGGCATCATATTCCTAACTTGTGCTGATATTGCGTGGCTGATATAATCATCTGATGGCGAGTTGCCGAGGACGTCGGTTTCAGGATTCACGAAGCTCGCCATCGATAACGCAATGGCGTGCGGTTGCTGCCTGACAAATCCCATTGCGCTTCAAAGCAAGACAATGGCATCAGACGCGACTGAGACAATCGTCGATATGGGTTAAGTACTCTCTCAACTTCTTATTTTATTATTTCTTCATTTGTTTCGTTCATATCTGCGATAATACAAGCAATGTTACGATGAGTGTCGATGAACAAGAGCCGCTGTTGAGCAAAGTTAGCACTGGGGAGCCTGAGAGCCACGAAATCGATGATGGCCTCTCAGAACACGTACCATCCAGGGCGATAGACGACGATGTCCTGCCGGAGACTGCTACATATGGTCGAAACCTCGGATGGAGCGGCGCATATATACTCGCCATCTCTCGAGTAATCGGCAGTGGCATTTTCGCAACACCAGGCTCCATCACAAAGTCAGTCGGAAGCATCGGAATATCTCTTCTGTTGTGGGTTGCAGGTGCCGCTCTTTCCGCCTGTGGCCTTGCCATATCTCTCGAATACGGATGCATGCTTCCACGATCTGGCGGCGAGAAGGTGTACCTGGAGTTCACCTACCGACATCCGCGATTCCTTGCATCCACTTTGGTTGCTGTCCAGGCTGTTTTACTCGGGTTTACGGCGAGTAATTGCATTGTCTTCGGACGATACACAATGTATGCCTTCTTTGGGCACGATGCGACCGACTTCACCCAAAAGTTGGTGGCAGCCAGCTTAATGACGTTGATTACTGCCATCCATGGTAGCCATGTCAAGACCGGGATCGCGATCCAGAATGCATTCGGCTGGGTTAAGGTATTTTTGGTCGTGTCCATGGGATTTGCTGGCCTTTACGTGATACTTTTCAGACCCACGGATGTGGACCGACCAGCGTCACAGAGAGGAGCTTTCAGTTGGGACGATCTGTGGGAAGGCTCCAACTGGAGCTGGGGCATAATTTCCACAGCTGTGTTCAAGGTTTCGTATTCCTATGCTGGACTTCAAAATGTCAATAACGTCTTGAATGAAGTCAAAAACCCCGTGAGGACACTGAAGTCCGTGGGGCCAATTGCTCTTCTCACCGCGTGTATATTCTATTTGCTTGTCAACATTGCATACTTCGCCGTCATCCCCCTCCAAGAAATTAAAGACAGCGGTGAGCTTGTGGCTGCGCTTTTTTTCGAGCGACTGTTCGGCAACAGTATTGGCAAAACGTTACTGCCTCTCGCAATTGCCGTATCCGCTGCTGGCAATGTCATGGTAGTGACATTCTCTGCCGTAAGTTCAACCTGCAGAAGCCTGCGATGTCCCACTCACAATCATAGGCAAGAGTAAACCAAGAAATCGCCCGCCAGGGTTTCCTACCTTACGCCAGTCTCTTCTCTTCTTCCCGCCCTTTCAACACCCCTCTTGGGGGCCTCATCGTGCATTATATCCCATCCATGCTCGTCATAACTCTTCCACCCCTAGGGGATGTTTACGCCTTTATCCTCGACGTTGAGGGCTACCCCGGACAGTTTTTTGCATTGGCAACTACTATCGGCCTTCTCAAACTTCGCAGAAGCCACCCAGAGTTATTGCGCCCATTCAAAGCATGGCTACCGGTGGTATGGCTGAGAATTGGGGTTTGCCTTTCCCTTATTGCAGCGCCGTTTGTGCCACCAAAGGATGGTAAAGGAGATGTGAGCTTCTTCTATGCGACGTATGCTATTGTAGGAATTCTGATGTGAGTATTCACCTCCGTTTGGCCGGACTTCTGCTAATATGACAAGAATCTTATTTGCGGTGGGGTATTGGTATGTGTATTTTGTTGCGATACCATGGTGGAAAGGCCATAGAATTGAAGAGGAGACCGCACTATTGGAGGACGGGACAAGCATTACGAAGCTTGTGAAGGTGAAGAATGTATAGGTAAATCAGTGGAGTTTTGGGACAGCGTCGGAATTGTGGGAGCAAACGAACCTTACGAGCCTTATGAAATTGTGGACGAATAGGACGGGTATTTGACTTACGAGATACATTTAGATAGCGTTATAGATACTGGTTGTAATAGCTCAGAAGCTGAAATGAATCGCCTTGTTATAATACGAAGTAGGGCCACTGTGCTAATTGTAGCAATATATTCCTGTGTCTTTCAACGAAGATGCCTTGCTTATAACATGTGCAGCGATGAGTCTTCCATGTCGCCTTCTTTTTCACAAGCGCCTACGGGGAGTACACTTTTCATTGGAGATCGCTGTGGAGCGAACGCCACACACAGGCGGTCTGCTGAAAAATTGGGGCTCCGTAGTCTTTCATAAATAAGCCGGTGAGATATTGAGCCGGCGAGTAACCTTTGCTCCCCATGCTTGAAATACTTGGTGTATGTTATTGCCTTGGGTGGCTCATGATGTTCGAAGGGGCGATTCGTGTCTCACTTGTTGCACAGCCACATCATAACCGAGCCACAGCGACTTCTGACATACACTTCCCTTCTGTCACCAGCTTTCAATATTTCATTCCATGCTATGGCGAATGTTATGACCGATGGACCACCTATACAATGCTGGTCTTGCCGGCGAAAGAGACTTGTATGCGACTCCACTCGCCCGGCATGTAAAAAGTGCTTCAAAAGAGGGACAGTGTGTCCAGGATATGGAGCAAAGCCACTGACCTGGGTCGAGACCGGCCAGAAAAAAAGCTCCAAATGCAAGAATAGACTGCATAATGGTGAGAATCTGGCAGAGATGCCAGTGACAGAAATTGTTACGCCTATGACACCTCGACTCAAAGGGGTTGATGCGTGCCTGAGTAGGTCATTTGACAGCTTGGCTATCCTGCACGCTATAGATTATTGTAAGTATTTCAATATATTTCACAATTAATGATGATACCTTGCAATCTAATACTCTGCCCTTCAAAGACAATACTATGATATCTCCAGACCTAGTCCCAGTCGAAAACCCGGATAATCCGTATCGCTTCAGCTCGTCGGATGTGCGATTTCTCCCACCCACCGTTGTGCACAACCTCTTCTCCATCGTGTTTAGTCACGAGCTCATCCGGCGGAATGGAATATGCTCAAATGATGGCACTCAATCTTCCTCTCTGGCCGTGTATAGCCATCGGGGATTGGCCCTGCGATCCCTGAATCAAGATCTTGCCTCTCCCGAAACGCAAACAAGCGATATAGTTATTGCCTGCATTTTGATGTTTACTTTGGCGGAGGTACGACCTTACGTGTTTCTTATATTGTGTGGCATGCGCTGATTGTACAAATTTAGCTTCAACTTTCCGTTTGCCGTGATTGGGATAGGCATATCGCAGGCGTTAAAAAGATCATTGAACTGCGAGGTGGCATAAAAAATGTTGCCGGGCGAGATATCCATCTGGATTCTATGCTTGTATACTTTATGGTGTTCGCCATATCCTACTTCCTACACTTTGACTGAGTTACTGACTAATTCACTTCAGCATTGATGTTATGAGCTTTACAACAAGCCCCAGCTCCACTGTAACTGACATCGACTCTTGGATGCATGACCAGATGCAGTACCTGGAAAGCATCCCAAACCTCTACAAGGCCGGACTGTCAACATGTTTTGCATGCCCAACGAATCTCTTCGTGGACATCATCCGAATCAACCAACTGCGAACGGCCCAACAGAGATCGACAACAAATATCCATGAGCTGGTCGACTCTTATCAAGATATCCTCAATCATATCCAGCAATTTTCCCCTCTAGAGTGGGTTGCATCAAACTTCTGTGATCAGAACTCAGCAATGCCATCAGATATTCAGGGTATTGAGTCTATGATGTCGGGGTGGCTCAGCGTCGCCGAAATATACCATGCTGCAGTAACCATTTATTGCCTTGGCTCTCTAGCCCCCTTGACTGGGTTTACACAAAGCATATCTTCGATTTCGCAAGTCAGAATTGAGTCCTACAGTTCCATTAAGTTCCACCTCGTCAAGCTATTCTCAGCGACCGATGAAAGGATACAGATGAGAAAGCTCTTATTATGGCCTATTGTCATTGCCGGAATAGAGATTGGCAGTGAGGACAGCAGCTTTAGATTGTTCATTTCCTCACAGCTAAACTGGATGAGCTCGACACTGGGAACTTTTGCTCCTATTGAGGCGAGACAATTTCTCGAGTCACTTTGGAACTCCGTGGGCAGCCATCCGCCTCGCCTAGAAATACCATGGGATACAATGTTTGACAAACATTTCGTGTTTGTCCTTTGAACCAAGATTGCAGCTCGGCATCAAGACAATCAGCGGCCTCATCGTCTAGTATACCAATGGCCCCAGACGGTGTCTTTGACAACAGGCAAAATCAAATAGATTTGGTGTACACATCCGTTTACAGACATTCGATGGAGTTGTACGATAGAGAAGAATCAATCTAATATAACAAAATACTTAATATCTATAACTAGAAAAGACCGACTACCCGCCTCTATCTCGCCAAAGAGGCAACGAACTACCACCATTGTTTCCCTTCTCGGATAACGTTGGTCCCGCAATGAACCTCCCCGCCCCATGTATGGTGTGAATTCCAATTATCAACAAAGCTCACTTGAAATCCGAGCTTGCGATAAATCTTTTGAACAGCGGTAGCAAGAATATCGACCTCATCAATAACTGGGCCCCAAGGCGTTGGAGCCAATATATCACCATCATTCAACACAAGTCCATTGATGGGGTTGGGATACAGCGAGACCCCCAGTGTGCTGCTGGCATTCCGCTCTGGGCCTATACCATTACCTGGAGCGAAGGCCAGGCCGGTACGAAACATTACAGGCACTCGAATGATCTCAGCGTCTGTAATACCGGCCTCAGCCTTTAAAAGTCGGATGTTGCGGTCCATGCACGAGGCAATGGCAGTGTTAGCCGTCAGGATACCGTCCCAACCTAGGACTTCTGAAATGGAATCGTCGGGGACGCCATGCAAGCCGCCGGGAATCATGAATAGATCACTAGGATTTCCTACAGTGTCATTCTGGCGAGAAAATGCACGCGTGTTGCCATGGCCGTCCTTCACGGCATTATGGAGCATTTCAACTCCGGAGGTGGGGTCGGCAACCAACATCACCCAGCCGCGGGGGCTATTGACAGGCAAAAACTGGACGATTTCGTCAACATGGCCGATGGCGAGACAGTCGGTATCGAGAAGCAGCGGATCCTGTACCTGCTGGGCACGAAGATACTCCATAATGAAGGGCGTGGTGGTATTGTGAGCACCCATTATTATACGGCCTGCAGGGTATCGTTTGCCTCGAAACTCGTAAGGAGGTATTGTCTCAAGATTTCCCATGGCGTTTACGTCGTTCCGCTCGCCACCAAGGTGCTGCACAGCTCCCACACCAGCCTTGCGGAGGTACTCGAAGACTTGACGACCTGCAACGCGTTCATCTTGGGGGGAGCGTATCATTATGTGTAGGGTGATAGGACCATGCGGGCCGGGCATGCTGGTATACCCAGGTTCAACAAAGTCTTGGGCCCAGATATCGTCGGAGCCATTGAATTGAGTTAATGGGTATTGCCCTCTTGTCTTATCCAGAGCATTGTGCAGGCGATCCACGAACCAACCCTGGAAGAAATTTGCAGTTTCGGAGTAATTTCCGGCTGTTGTGAGAACCTCACGCGCAGCTTGGGCATGGTGATGTGTTAAGACTGGCGCAACTCTCAGACGAACGGTGTCTTTTGCGGTGTGTTGACCATCATGGACGGTGAAGGTGACTGTAATCCTTCCATCCCATACGCCGGGACGACGGGTATCTCTAGCATCGATTCCGAGCTTCAACCCTGAAGCAAGCTCATGCCGAGAGAACACATGCTCATTGCCCGTGATAATCCATTGGGATCCCTCAAGACGAAATATGCGGACCTTGGAGCGACTATTTGGGTCTTGTATGGCTATAGTCCCGAAAGAATTTCGGCCAAGCTTTGGAATGGGAACTGTGCGTAGTGGCGCCATATATTCAGGCGCCCTCTGTATATCATCAGAAGCGTCGTTACAAGCTGCAAGCTCCTCATTTGATGGGGCAGGTCCTGAGAGCGCTAACTTCGAGCAGCGACGGTCCGTATCGCCGACGTTTGCGAGAAAGATCGCGCCGGCGTCATTGGAATCGCTCAGTTTATCGGGCAAGTCAGACTTTCCGTAAATATCAACTGTACCATCTCGATTGGAATCTGCTCTGATGTCGACCTTCAGTGCGACCGAAAGGCTGCAAGTTGCTGTAGTCTTGTCAGATGCTATGTTAGAGAAACAATGAATGGTCGTACCAATAAACAGCAAAAATAGGACTCCTCTCGCCATTTTCTTAATTGAATAGAAATGTTATAATGCAGAATCTGAATGAATGGTATGAACTTCCTGATTATCAAGCCCTCTTTATACCTTTTTGTCCCGCCCAACCCTCAATGACTCTTCCATCGTAACTCTGCACATTTCGCCTAGCTATCAGAGAAATGAGGCAAAGCCACCCACTGAAGTCCATTATTCGGTGTTCAATCGCATAGCTATCCGGGACTGGAATAAATGCCTATAAGGCTCATTTCCGACCCGTTGAAACGGATCGGGAAACGAAGATGGCCAAGACTGCGGATAGCCACATGTTCGTGCCAAGAGTGATCGTCGGGCGGTGCTGCGGGTCCAGTCTTGGCCAATATCCTTACCAAATGCGGTAAAAGATCTTCAAACGTCCTCGTCATAATCTGACAGCCAAGATGAACATACCATCTTCACCAATTATACCTAGTTGGCATGTCAGACTGCGAATGATTCAAGTAGGCTGTGTATCCAACATAAGGATCCCAAGTTAAATATTAAAGCAAACATGGCCGAAGGAATCTCCAATATCATTGTTTTCCCTGTGCTATTCGAAAGATCCTGTTATCACTGACTTGCGACACCATTATCCTTACGTCTCTTGCGACATTGTTTCCCTTTGATTCTTTCTCCAAATACCATCTGCAATGTCCCAACCACTTGTCTTCATCGTCGAGGGCCTATCCAAGGGCTCCAGCGGCACAGTATCCTCACAGAATTTCCAGGGCATCAAAACCCCGTTCTACACCATCCAACCGTCCCCAAGTAAGAAGTCCAACCTCGCTATCACCCGCGCGACTCCAGAAGCGTCTCAAGTTGGAACCATTCAATTCCATACCCTATCCTCAAAAATGGAACTTGTCCTTTCATACGAAACTGTCTCAATGCGCCACGATGAACTTACTGGTAGTCGACATGAATTCACCAGCCCCATCTTTAGGGGAGACAAAATGGCATGGAAGGAAGATAGCATGTTCGGCCACGGAGTTAAACTGGTGAGCCCAGATGGGCAACTGCTGGCACGTTTCCGACGCACAGATAAGGCGGCTGGGACGGGTTCTATTGAAGTTTTTATCCCGGCCGAGGGGGAATTGCTAGATCTTATTCTTGTGAGCGGAATCGCTGCCGCTGAGTATCGGAGAAGGTCGAATATTGAACTTGAATCTGTTGGAGACGTTTTGGGACAGTTTTTGTAGCGTTTTTCGGAGGTTATTACTTGGCGAAACTCTGGGGAGGGACGAGAACGGAGATAGGTTGTTTGAGAGTGCGAGAAACTTATTAATGGGGTTAATTTTCTTTTGACAATGGGCTTCTATTTAGTTCATTTATGTATTTGTGAACCGTGCATCATTTTGCAACTTGAAAGCGCTAGAAATGGACGGTGATGTTTTTAGAGCTGTTCATGTTCGGGGTTCGGAGTTCGGGAGCGGCTATAGCTGTTTAATGATGGTTGGTCAGTGCGTGTGGTGAACATGAACCCGTCAATCTTATTTCGACATCAACAAACGTTCGTCTTCAATAGACACCGAACTGAACATCGACTCATATTGCTCTTACAGCTACAAACTCTCAAAATGGGCCCGTCGCTTGACCTCTCGAGACTCTCACTGGTATCCGCTTGCCTTGTATCTGCGTACCTGATTAAGCTTTCCTGGACGCCGCCAAACCCTGTTACAAAGGATACCATTATCCCCAGCGTCAAATATTCACGCAAGTCTCTAGTTAGATTTTGGCGCATATTCACGTTCTTTCGCTACACAGATATCGCAAGCTGTATATTTCACAGCATTTTGATTCTGTTCTTTCCATCGCCGCCAAAACGCATCTGCCCAAATTCCGACAATCTTGCCCCATCTCTGTTTACCTGGTCACCATACAGTGCTCTCTGCTTGAGCACAGTTATTGTGTTTTGTTCAATCAGACTTCTTGCATTTAAAGAACTGGGAAAGGATTTTACCTTCCACGTGACAGCGCCGAAGCGGTTGAATACCTCTGGTTTGTATTCGGTGGTTCAGCATCCATCGTACACTGGAGTCGTTCTATCAAATGCAGCAAACAGCATGTTTCTGTATCGAATCGATGGAATTTCGGCGTGCTTCTTACCTGGATGGATAGTGAGACAGTCGTGGTGGGCAAATTGGACTCTATTTTTTGTCACGGCTGTGATTAGTGCATATGGAACGAGGATAAGAGTTAGGAATGAAGAGGAAATGCTAAAGAAAACCTTTGGACGAGAGTGGGAAGAATGGCATGCAAAGACCAAACGATTCATACCAGGTATTTTTTGAAGGGATGTTGGGGAGTTTGGCTGGCGTTCGAGTGGATTTCTTCAAACCTGGATGGCGTTATGAACTTGTCGCCTGAAGAGCAAATTTGGGATTCTCTCATATAAAAATTCGAATATGCAACTCTGAGTTAAACTCTGTGTGTCGATTTGATGAGACATTAGGATCACTTGAAGCTACGCAGGAAGGAACGACCAGTTATGTATACTGGTCGTTCCTTCCCAGGATTTTAGAGCACGTCACGTATTTTTATCGTGAGGCTCGATCTTCCGCTTTCCTTCAGCTATCCTTGATAAGTTGATACTGTCCTTTTTGGCACCTATAATCAATCCTATCCTGGATAAATGAGCGATTCGGTAGCGAAAGATTTCTCTATTTCTCGTTACGTGTTGGAGGATATCCCATCCACGCCCAGCACACCCAGCATCGACTCCGTTAAATCAAGCTCTTCTGTCTCTACCATTCGTCAGATAGGATTTCCCTTGGTTACCCCTCCAGGAACAAACATTCAACAAGCCAGCTCTGCTCTATCTAGTCTTCTCGCAGTCAATCTCCAAAACAAAGCACTTGTGACTGGTCGTTCCGAGCCTATCCATCCATTCGCTACCTCTCCACGACCTATTACTCTACGGTCCAGTCCTTCAAAACCCACGCCTCCAATACTCGCCTTTCCACAAGCCAATTCTCCACCCGCATACTCTCGTGCGATCACCTACTCGCCAGGCATTTTCTCTCGGGACTACCATCTACGAACTGGCCTATCCGAAACCGACAACCAGCGATCCAGCCAGCAACCCATGGCACCATACCCAAGTCAGCATCTTTACAGAACACACCCTAGCGATGTGCACTCGATATTCTTGCGAGCCTTTCACTCCCCATGGTCCGGTATTGGACGGCGACTAGCTCTAGCTATTCGTGGATTTGTCTCACTATATATGACTATAACCTTTCTGATGGTCGTCGCGTGGCATGCAAAGACTGAAGGGGGAATGTCGGTGGTGATGTTCAAGTTTGAGACGATTAGCTATCTTTGGCAGGTGGCGTATTCTTGGGTAACGTTTGTAAGTTTACCGTGAATTCTTCAAACATAGTGTACAGCCAGGTCGAGGTACAGAGCCTTGTGAACCTTCAGCACATGTACAATGATATCGTGGCGTTGTTTCGATAGATAATAAACTTTGACGGGAAGCTAATACTTTGATAGACTTGGGCGTTGATGCATCTCTTATCTCCCTGTGAGTCAGGCGTACAAACTCATGGTTTCATGGATAGCGTGAAGATTGCATTCCGATATCCATTAACAGACCAGTGGCGCCGGCTGTTTAGTTTATTTTATACAGGGGCGATATCCCTCCCAAACGTTGTTGCTCTAACCTACTGGACTATTGTTGTTCCCCATGACGTGGTTGATGGTATGCCAGTATCGCGATACCTATAAAACGGGAGGAGGCTACTGATACGTTCCACAGTGGGAGACCTCTTCAGTAACGGTGACCTTGAATCGTTTTGCATCATCAACTTGTACTTTATATCGCTCGTTGTTGCTCTCATCGAGGTTTTCTTCTTATCCAGCATCAAGCCCCCAGAGGTATGTCCCTATGTAGCTGGAGTATCTATCAGCATATCCAGGTCAAACTATATTTATTATCACGGCTGACTCTTGCAACAGCCGTTCTTTGCCCACGTCCTCTGGCTCTCGGCCATCGCAGTAGCATACTACTTCTGGGCGTTTCTAGGCCATATTGTGACGGGAAATTACATATATTTCTTCATGGACCCGGAAAAGGTTGGAGAAGAGAATGCTGTTGTTGGATTGATTGCATTTGTCGCTCTGCTGAATATCTGTGAGTTTTTTGTCTCGAGAATGAACCACAAAGAGCTGACGGGATAGTTTACGGGGTGGCATATGGCATGTCCGGTGCTCGTGATGCTATTACCGGGCCCCTTGAAATCCTTGGGAGTTTGCAATTGCCGCAGTAAGTAGGATTATAGGTTTCTGTGTGGGAATCAGATAGCTTTCGGGCTGAGAGGATACTTTCGGTGGCTGGAAAATTGAACGTTCATAATAATATTATTATTACTCTGGATAAACTTTATACTTAATCTGATACTTGTGTTGAAGCTCAATGGCCTTTCTCAGATTGTAATCCAAGCTGAGAATATATCCACATCAAAATGCTAAAAATAAATACAAAAATATTTATGGGCCAACCATCGCGGTCTCCCATTACCATGGCTATCTACATGTGAACCACCTCGAGCCTATCCCCGCATTTTAACGCCAGGTGTTGCTAACTGTTACAGTCTTCTCGCAAGATTTTGGAACGGTATACGAACGGTTGGGGTCAGATTCCCAACTCGCAGCCCCAGAGCTCTGAACATTGATAAACTTGTACTCAAACGTCGTTCCTGCGGCAAGAGTTACTGTCGTCGACCATAACGGATTAGCATTTGTATATGCCGACGCCGACAGTGAAAGGGCCTTGCTGGTATCCCAACTTCCAAGTTCAGCAATTGAGCCAACGATCTTGATAGTCTGACCGACGGATGTAGTGGCAACCTCGTTGAAAGTGACGTCGACGCTGGCAGCGGTTGCGCAGGATGTGCTTGTTGGGCTGGTGGTGCTGATACTTGTGGTTGGGACTGCCGTACCCGTTGGCTGCACGCTGGACGAAGGGGTGCCTCCAGATCCAGAGATGGCGATATCGGCGCAGGTCAGGTAGACCTGGCCCGTTTGGAACGAGTTCCAGCGCAGAGACATCAATGTATGTGCAGAATTAATGTTTGGGATTTTGACCTTCTTCGTGACGGTGTAACCGCCAGCGATGGACGTATAGCACGAGTTCAGCGGAGCGTTGTCGACACCCTTGCACTTTGTCTGGTCACCGGCGCTGAAGCCGTTGCAGGTAAACCAGTCGTTGCGATAGCATGATTGGTCGGGCGAGCAGTCGGGGTTGTATCCGCAGGTCTGGCCATCGACCTCGGTGCAGTCCAGTGTACCGGCTTGGAAGCAGTCTTCTGCGGCTTGCTTTTCGGCGTCGGTAGGGATGTAGCCGGGGGTTAAGAGCTTGTCGACAAGGGCTTGGTCTTCGCAGATGCGGTAGCTGAACATGCCGCCATGGTCACCGTTGTTGTCAACGCACCACTGCACTTCAACCACATCTCCTGCAGTGTAGGTCACTACCGGAGAGTTTCCCCAGTTGGCCGTGGGCTGGTTGTAATCTATGCTCACGCGAGCATTGTAACCACAGGGGCCACTCCTTCCTACCGGAGCAGCAGTCAGGTCAGGCCAGGCGGAAACGGGCTCGAGGATGGTGCATTCAGGACATGAGTCTAGGTTTGCCTTGAGGCGGACAGTTAGCAAACTGTTCCCAGGCACGGACGGAAGATCAATGCGGGGATCAAGCTGTTACCCACCTTTACTCCAAGGCTAGTTCGGCTCTCAGGGGTGATCAAGTAGCCATGTCCGTGGACGAAGGTAGCTAAGCTAAGAGCTGTCAAAGCGGATATCGTTTTCATTTTTGAAACTTTGGCGATCAGATTTGCGAGTCGCAAGGTGGAAGTCGGCGAAATATGCTTGAATATCTGGATCTTCAACGCAGGTTCCCTTGTCGGGGACTTCTCCCCATTTTATAACCATCATTATGTCGAAACATGTACAGCGGTCGTTGGCCCGTAACCTGCTTCATCAATCAAAAAAGCCAACCAAGCCGCCGATGATCTATAGAGCCTCCAGTATAAGGCCCGAAACATGCATAAGGTAGCCCAAGGTCGAGAAGAATGGCAGTCTTAGCCGCAGAGCTTCAGATATTGTGGTATCGTCTGCCGTCTTTGGGCTGTGGAGGCGCCGAGGAGCGTCCGCATAGATTGAATGAAACACTCCTTTTCCGCCTAGAGTGGAAACGGGAGACCTTATTCTGATACACTTGCACCTATCATGTCGCGACAAACAATACGCGGGGAACTTTGATCCGACCAGGGGTTATTGTGGCGTTTTTTTACCGCCAACACCAAACATCCAACATGTGACGAAATGTTACTGTTTAGTCTCACAGTTTATACTCTTAATGTGGTATTCTTAGCCCGATGTAGGTCCGATATAAACTTTAAACCGAACCAACGGACAGTCTGTTCTACTCACAATAGCATTTGCTGAGTCGATGGGAAAGTTTGCGATTTGGGTTGAAACTATATTCGACGCCGTCGCCAAAGAGAAGCACTGGCGGAGATCCTGCGGGGAAGCGTGGCACAGACCACCGCATGATCAAGACGGCCCGAAGCAGACTTAAAAAAATCCACAAAATGCCATTGTATGGCTTGGAATTAGAGTGTATTGTAGGCCGACGATATGCCGAAGTACGCGTCCCCTGAATGTTAGTTTATGCCACAATGCGGCACAGAACGCATTCTGAGTAGCTCAGAGAGCACATCGAGGTTAATTGTTCCTTGAAAATTCAACCTGGGAAACTGTAAACGAGAATACCGAGGCTGCAAAAGGGCCGCAACTTCAGTTTGGCATCGATAGTTCTCTTATAGCGCGGTTTAATGATTGAAGACTGTCAACCGAGATAATGCCATGAGGCGGGAGCAAGAACCGGAGAAATACTAGAAGAGGCAAGCCTCCGCCCACTACTTTAAAACGAGCAACGCCTCCTTGACGCCTTCAACCTCATATATTGAGGGAGGCCAGCCTTTTCGGCCAAACCTTCGATATTTATGACTCGCCATCAGATGAATACTATCTGTGAAGCTATGCCAGTGGTATTCACAGGATGAAGCCACGGCGACCTCGACAGCGTCTGATATACGGAATAGCGAACCTTGAGGGATATATATTTTGACAGGAGCTTTTCGTATTACCCGCTGATACTTGGCAGTTGCCATATGGCAATAATATTTTACAGGGCAGGGCACGGCAATGCTGACAGCCTCTGAAATATGAAATAGCAGCTCCTTCCGTGGAAATATTTTCACAGGGAAACTTTTTCGTATCAGCTGCAGAGCCTTTCTTGGTCGTTACCCCAGGGACTAATACCCGCTGGTTAAAATCCACGGCGATGTCGACAGCACTCGAAGTAGGGCCTCTGGCGGGATATTTATTTACAGTGTGCTTCGGCCCAATGCACGGCAGTGCCAGAGGCTTTCCAGAGCCAGGACAGCAAGGCGCCAAGCTGCCTTATCACGATCCTGTTTATAACTTGGCTTGGCATTTCTCCATGTGATGTCTGCTTGAACAGACGTGTTCTGTGTTTGTGCTCTGATTGCTGGCCTTGGAAGCGCCGGGCCGGCCGGGTATTTTCTTGAACGCAGTGAGGGGGAGATCGGCAGAAAGTTTTTCCATTATAATCGCAAGCTACATTAAAATGTGGATCCCCATTTAAATGCGGGGGAGGCGTGCCTTGGCGTCAAAGTGTCAATAACTACCGAACACCTCCTTTCTCCAGCTGCTACTCGCTGCGCTTAATTACCTTGGGGGGATTTCGAAGCTCCGTGCATATATTATACTGTATGTGAAGACACGATCTCCTTCCAAGAGTTACGGCGTTTATAGGTGAAGCAACGGTGCCCTCTCACAAGAGAGAGTCCAACGAGCCGCCCCGCTATACTATATTATACCCCAGCCAAGATAAGCGGTCCGGCAAGGAACCGGCAATGAACATGAAACTACATCGCCCAGTTAGTGAATTACTACGCAATAACAGATCTCCCTCAATCTTCTTTTTGCTTATCATTCCTCGATCCGTATTATGCCTTGCACGTTTCCAATGACATCTCCAGAATGCGGCTCTAGGGCCGCAAAACCGTGGGAATATCCATGGGTCATTGCTGGCACCTAACCCCATGTGATGTTGGATTTGTTCTAAATCCTTACAGGGTTAATGCTTCCATGCATGCTTCCATACGTCGTTAGATTAAAATGATCAGTTTATCCAGAGGAATCCAGAGTGAGGTCTGCTCTCCAGCCAGCTATAAGAACCTAATCATCTCCCTCCTGATGAACTCTTTCTCGTAATCTACAGCCATCAACCCCTTACCTTCTCCAAAGACACCGCAAGAATGATTCGCACGCTCCCCTACGCTGCCGCCCTCTTGGGCCTTGCTGCCGCCCAAAACCCGGGAACCAGCCCCGAAGTCCACCCCAAGCTTCAGACCTCGAAGTGCACAGTGGCCGGTGGTTGCGTGTCGGCCAATACCGCTGTTGTCATCGATAGCTCTTCCCATTGGATTCACTTGCCAGATAGCGAGGACACCTGCAATGGCACAAACTGTGTCATTGAGGGCATCGAGGACTATGAAAGCCATGGTGTCACCACCGACGGAGCTGTCCTCAACTTACTGCAGTTAGTTAATGGAGAATCCGTCAGCCCGCGTGTCTACCTTTTGGAGGAGACTGAGACGAGCTACGAGATGCTGCAATTGACCGGCCAGGAGCTCTCGTTTGACGTTGACGTCTCAAAGCTGCCCTGCGGCATGAACGGTGCTCTCTACCTCTCCGAGATGGGCGCCGATGGTGGCCAGAGTGAAGCCAACCCTGCTGGAGCCCCATACGGCACCGGTTACTGTGATGCGCAGTGCTACACCCAAACCTTCATTGACGGCGAGGTAAGTCCCCCAACCACAGAGTCTGAGATATAACAATTGACACCCCACAGGCCAACCCTGACGGACTTGGCTCATGCTGCAATGAAATGGACATCTGGGAGGCTAACAACGCGGCCACCGCCTACGCTCCCCACCCTTGCAGCGTAGACGGTGTCTACGCCTGCACAGGCGAGGAATGTGAGTCCGAAGGCGTTTGCGACAAGAACGGCTGCGGCTACAACAACTACGCTCTCGGAAACGACACCTACTACGGCCCCGGGTTGATCGTCGATACTTCCCGTCCCTTCACTGTCGTCACGCAGTTCCCAGCCACCGACGGCATCTTGACCGAGATTCGCCGCTTGTACGTCCAGGATGGCAAGGTCATCCAGAACGCACCCATTAACATCGAGGGCCCCGAGCCAGGAGATAGCATGACTGAAGAGTTCTGTGTTGCTACCGGCGCAACTGCATTTAACCGCCTCGATGGACTGAAGGGCATGGGCGGCGCGCTCTCCAGGGGTATGGTTCTCATTTTCAGCGTGTGGTGGGATACTACCGGCTACATGAACTGGCTGGATAGCGGCAACGCGGGGCCGTGCAGCGACACCGAGGGTAACCCTACCGAGATCGTCAAGGTGGAGCCAAGCCCAGCCGTGACATTCAGCAATGTCAAGTGGGGTGAGATTGGATCGACCTACGAGGGTAACTGAGATTGTCTTGGACATAAGAATAGAAGGTGGGGCTTGTACATAGAATAAAATTTGTGCCCCCCAAGATTTCCAAGCTGTGTTATATGATGCCATAATATTTCCAGAGCCTATATTTGAGCGGAACTATCCCCTGTATATAGAAACGTCAAACTTAGCTTTAGCCTGATCGACGCACATCACCTATGAAAGAGGGTTAACCCCTTGTTTTCAACATCTGCGTCCTCGCCCAAACTCTCCTTCAGTAGAGGTGCATGGGGACTCCGTCTCAGAGTCCGTAGTCACTCCACTCTGCCCCCTTGTGTTCCCACCCCATATTATGGACGACCATGGATGTATCGCGGGCGCATCTTCAACCGTTAATTGTTCCACCTCAGCACCGATATTGATCCCACGTTCAGCAATCGCGGCGTCAAGATTGCGTCCTAGATCAATTCATGAGTGCTCGCCTGCTTTGAAAAGTAGTACCCCTCGTGACCCCAGGTTGCGGCCCCGCCAGGTAGCTTCAGTGCTTTTTTGGCGAGAAGGTAAAGGCGGCAGAGAGGTTGGAGATGCGAATATCTGAGCCTTGTATTAGTGGGAATGGTTGAAGCTAGGAAGAGTGATGGTTGCGATCCACCCAGGCGCACTTTTCGTCAACAACATGAAGCTCATCAATCGCCCTACCACTCTTCTTTGCTGCTCTAACACCATCAACTCCCCTTACTGCTACGAGATCGGGCGCACAGAGTGCATGCATCGCGGAAAGCGAAGTATGTCATCCTTTTCAAGGCGAAGCCTGCTACGAATATGTAGCTTTATGCCCCTCCCGACCCTTCGCGTAAAGCTAGGACAGGTAGCTTGGATTTATATCCCCGATTGGTGGCACGACGGATTACGGGTGGAAGACGGGGGTATGGGTAATTCACGACACTGTGACCAAATGTTTGAGAAAGGCGGGGCCAATGCTTGCTTTGTGTAATGTGTGAGGAAGCCATGTCAACGCCCAGTTTATATGATCACTGGGATTGTGGGGATGGGATTCCCGATCTAACGGCTATGTGCATTCTGACCTGGGCTTGTGCTTGCTTGTGTTACGATCTACCCCGCTCCCCCTTTTTTTGGTGGTATCCATGACGCGCGGGGATGGACCTGGCATTTCGAATCTTGTCGTGTTGGTAGTTAGGAATGCAGACTAATAACTTAACTGCCCCAAGCCTCGAGATGGAAGTATTAGAAACGTAGCAAGGGGTAAAATAATAATAGTAGGTAAACAGGAATGCATGTTTACCAAGCTATGTGGCACAGAATTCCACATAGCGAAAAGTCCCGCCCACGACCCAAAGTATAAAACCCCATATATTCCCCGAAAACGGTGGAACCAAGATAATATCACTGCCTAAAGAAAAATCAACTTTACTTCCATCTTTCAGCCACCATGAAGTTCTCAACCTTCATCCTCCCTACCATCATGGCCACTATGGCCTCCGCAACCCCACTCCGCGGTCCAACGACATCATTGATGTCATGCCAAATGCCTAATCAGGAATGCGGCTGGACACCTGGCGGCGAGTGCTGTGGTGAAATCATGAAATGTTTACCTGTATGTTTTGTCCGCCCCCCTGAGAAGTGGTAAAGGCATTTCTAGATTTTCGAGGGAATTGTTTTGCTGATCGATGTCCCGTTTTTGCCCCAACTATAGGTTAATGGGAAGAAAATATGTGTTGTTATCAAATAGGGCTGGATGCAAATGAGGAAGAGGCCTATGTGCAGTGCTGTATGGGATCTGGGCAAGGGTGAGGGGAGGGGAGGGGGAAGGTCGGGT
>JPJW01002068.1:0-21399 GCA_000750755.1 Pseudogymnoascus sp. VKM F-4513 (FW-928)
GGGGAAGGTCGGGTGGTGTGTGGGGGGTCGAGGGGCAGGGGCCTCAGGTCGTCGTATGGAGTTCTCTTATCAAGAGTTTAAGCTCGGCCGACTTAGCAGGGACAGTGTGAGTGCTGGATACATTTACGATGAGATACAGCTAGTAGGCAAATAATAGAGTGTCGTTTATGCCGCCGAGAATGCTGTGTTTTGACCGAAGCTGGCAGTGAGGGGTATTGTAAACGTACAGTACTACCGGTGGTGCTCTAGTGCACGAATATAGGGATGGGAGCTCCCGAATATAAAAAGGGGGAGGATACCCCAATTACGATCTCATCAACGGAAGGAAAATATTATATCTGTCTAATAAATCACACTTCTACCAACATGAAAATTTCAATCGTTATCGCAGCACTGCTTGGGCTGGCAGCAGCAGTTCCACTTGCAGAAATGAGCTTCATGGAAGGGGAGCAATCTTGCCTATACCTTAATGATGATTGCAAACCGAAGGGCAAAGGCGCAAAATGCTGTAAAGGGATGGATTGCGAAACAATGGATGTACGTTTCTTACAAAAAATAACATCGCACATAATTAACATCCCGTTCCTCAATTTTAGGGCGGCAAAAATTATCTCTGTTATTCAAATTCTCCACTCAAGGGGTAACAGAGCACTGATGGGAGGACTTGAGTCGTTGTATGGAGTTCTCTTTTCAAAAGAGTTTAAGCTCGGCCGACTTGATCGGAGGGGGGAGGGGGCGGATAGATAGGATGTAATAGTTTACCAAGGCACATTTGTTGGGCTGGAAATAGAATCTTATTTTCCCACTCTGCCCAAGTGAGGTTAATATAAAGTGCCTTTGAAAACTGCATATCAGCCGGCAGGTACTGCCTAGCGCCACCGTTATGAACGGTTGACATCTAGTACACAACAAGCAAGGGAGCTTCTAGATCGAGCTGCCCGAGGAGATGGCAGATACTAGTGGACTGGAGCGGCCCCGGTTTAATTTTTAAACAGCCATGTAGAGTGCTGGTTAGGGAGATGGGATTTTTGCGCAGCCAACTATCGTTCGTTTATCGTGTAGCACAGGTAAAGCGGTTTCAAACCCCGGTGTAATCCAAGCTACTTCATTAGTTAACTCCTCTGCAGTTCTAGTGCGCCGCTGTGCACCCGTGGTAGATAGAGCACAGGCGCGTAAAACTGCAGGAACCCCGCCCACTACATACTGAGAAAGAAGGAACAGAAACGCTTGGTATTCTCCCAAACTTTCATTCAGTCTGCACCTCATCTTGAATTGCATACTATTCTTCTTCCTCTTCTTCCTTATCCCCGACACTGCCAGTCCCCTCATGCTACTGTACCACCCATACCGCAATGAGTGGAAACCTTAGGAAAACCGTGTGGTAGCCTCGATAGCGGTGGGCCTTTTCAATGCTGCGGTGGATTGCAGTGCGTGCTCATAAGTTTCCCTGCAATCCGTGGAAACACGGCCTAGAGATGAGATGCATAGATTTGTGCAGGCTAGCTGTGAGAGGAAATAGTATCTAGTTGACGGGAACGGTTGCACGGGAAGAAAACTTTGCTTTACGTACGTCAATGTTGGGACCATCACGACAAGGGGGGAGAAGCCCTCATTCTATCATGCAGTTAAATCAAATGAAGTGCTGGGAGTTTAGCTACATCATGTTTTACAAATAAACTAGATAGAAGGCGTATATGTAAGGTGTTTTGTTGTGACACGACACATCGCATGCACCAGGAACATCCGAGACGGGCAACAACAGCAATGGGGAGATAAGTGGAAAGAGGGTATCACTCCAATAAACGCGTTTAACTATGTACGAATACATGTAATTAAGTGAACAAGGTACATACAACGATGGTCTTTCCAGGCTCATAGAACAACTTCTGTGGGCGCGATAACTCTGCCCCGAGAGATCATAAACTGCTTTCACATCCAACTGGCAACTATTAGATCTGCCCGAAAGCCAACTCCACCCCACTGAGTTATGAGAACACATACACCTTTCCCACAACTCATCATAGTTGTAGCTGCCATTCTTCCCGATAAATAAAACACGGGAATATTCTCATTGCAAGATCTAACATCGAAATCCAACCTTCGTGTACAAGTCCATCGCCAAAGCCACACAAGGCTTCTCAATCCACATAAACTCTCGAAGCTGCACTTCCATTTCGAGAAATGACCGAATATCCAATGCCTCGAACAGGTCACAAAGCAGTTCCAGAAGCCATGATTCCACTTCCGCAAATTCCGGGTCACTCATGCCCGAGTTATCCACGACGGGTGTCTGGTTGATTGCTTTTGGTATCTCATACACCACATATGACGCCATGAACGCCATCCAGAGCATCAAATCGGCACCCTGTTTCCACAAAGGATTGGAGCGTAGTATGGAAAATGAATCCCTCAAACGTTCCAACAGATACTTGCTCCCGAGTATGTCGCTCCCCGACGGGTGCAGTACTTTGCTCAGATAGACCATGAGCGCTAGAGCCAAACATTCTTCGACCTGTGTGTAGCTTCGGCGCGCCGAGGGACATCTGTGATCTGAGCTCAAGATGAGTAAACGCACATCCAGTTCTTTGTCATTGATCCGTTTTGCTAACTCGGCGGGAATTCCAGCGCCCTTTGGGAGTGAATTGATGGCTTTGGTGAAGTAGCACATGTCGTTTAGGATGGCGCCTACATAGAAGCTGAGGGCTGACATGTCAAAGTAGCGCATAAACCCAGGGGTGAGATGGTCGACGGCGGTTAGTCGTTGGCAGCTGCCTGTGTGCATAAAATTCGGCATTGTGCCGCTGTAAAAGGTTGAGGTTCGGTCATTCCTGTTTTATGGTTTAGAGTCGTCTCACAAGTTATCAGAAGTATGCAGCAAACCATAATACAAGTTGCTGGAGAAGACCCTCCAGCCCAAGAGTTTCCACCCCACCTCTCATCTTTACCATGTCCCCGATTGCTTTTGTATGACTCTTTGCTCCATTCAAATTACCAGTGTGGAACTATTTTTACATATTGTCAGGAGGCCCATTCAAATATTTGAGGTTCAACGCTTACCTCATCAGATGCTAAAAACAACACTTTAGCAACCGTTGCGTCGCTGACACTATCTCCTTCATGCTCTATTGCCTTTGCAACTGATCGGATACATGCACCCTTGTATCTCAGCGCTTGGGCAGCGTAGATACCATCGTGCGTTTGATTTGCGAGGCTGCGGCATGCAGCAAGGAAGAGCCCGTTCATCATACCAGGATCGGTGATAGTATATGACACCCAGTGGGAGTACATTCGCCCGGTATGTATGCTACTCCCCATCGGTGAAAAGTGAGATGCGGGGTTTGGAATAAGGAACTGGACATCTGGGTGACATTTCAGCTCGTGCACCAAATATCGAGACTCACATGACGGTCCCTTTGAACTGAACGAAATAGAAAATCCACAGAGTGAGATGTGTCGGTTTATAGAGATTACAGATATGAAATAACGCTCTTACAGTGATCGATTAACGCATGCTCAAACGCCGTGCAATGAACGGCATAAGTCCTAAACGGGTCAACGCGTCCGCTACCAAGTAGAGTAACAGGTCCCGGGATTGATACTTCATCGTCGTCTTCTTGTGAAGTTTTCGTCTGCTGATACTCAACAACACGTGCCCTCCTTATCTTTGAATGGGCTGCTCGAGCAGCATGTGCACGGATAAGCCTCTTCGTATCGGATTTCCTATTTGATTCCGGTCCTGCGCAGTTGACAAACTGCAACTGAATCTGGGAGTCTTGCCCCATATATGGTGGTGAATCTATTGGTATGTTAGCAGTGGATAAGTTTGTACGAATACTTTGCGCGCTCGTATAAAGGCTCGGTCAGTCTTACTTGTAATGGCCGGAAGGCGCGTCTTTGCGATTACAGGAGCGCTGTTTCTAGCCGACAACCGAGAAGGGTTGTTTGTCATACTGTAAGGTAGGTCGTACTATATGGCACTGTGCACTGTTCACCTGCAGGGTTGGGTTGGTTGCTGAAGGCAGGCTCGATATTAGAGATGGAGCTACCGTGGGAAGGCACTGGCATGATGATGAGGATGGGCATTTGCCTCGCTCAGTTGGAAATTGGATATATATAACGGTTAAGCACAGATCACCAATTAATCCAATCATGTGACAATATACCCAATATGCACTGAATGTTACTTGGACGGTGAGGGTTTCCATGTTTCGTGGTTGCCGGATAAATTGGGTGTTTACTCTGGAACATGCATAAGAAGGGGATTAAGCGGGGAGGGAAGCTTCACACTACCCCACAGGTACGTGCAGGCATAAACTTGATTACTAATAAACGTTTACTGTATTTGGCTTGGGTAGGTGCGCAGTACAACTCAGTACATGTATATATTTCCTTCTCGGAGACATGGGGCGCATGGCACGCAATGTGGGCGAAAATATCTATCATTACCACTGCAAGCACCGAGCTTTCATACTGTCATAAGCCGATATTTATACATAAGCCAGGGCTGAACATTCCCGTACCATGGCGTCTTCGTTAGTATTCTGCTCATCCGGCCAACCTACCCTGGCCGGCAGTTATTATGCTTATAGCAAACTCTACCGACAAACTCTACCGGGATCCATTGCACTTTGTGTGCGACATCGCATGAATAGACGCTTGCTACAGAGCTAATATATGATGTGGCTAGATTCCGCATTCTGACAAGGGTGGTGGATGCTCTTGTCACGACTCTGCGTAAAATATTGGTTTTTGTTTGTCCAGAGGCGGTCGGTGAGTGAGACAATACTGTGCAACTTCAAATGGCGATTGACCAATAACCCCCCGTTTCACCTACCCTTTAATTTGGATTGCCTACACAGTAGCTGAAATGACGATGCGTGGAATCGGATGAGGGACCCATGGTCTCGGTTAGTCTCTCCAATTTGGGTCTAAAAATTGCTTTACATTTCGATTATGGTCCGTCCTTATGTAGACATCACCCACAAGGAGTATAAATTGTAGTAGTCATGTCCATAAATATCCAAGTTTTTTCAACCAAGGCTTTGGGCTATACTTTGCTCTATGGCGAATCTTGAAAAGGACACCGAGAGCGGGCAGTCCTCGGAAGATGCAGATACATGCCCCAACTCCACGGATATCCGACCTGACGGTGGCCTCGAAGCATGGATGGTTGTAGCTGGTGCCTGGGGATCTCAGTTTTGCAGCTGGGGGTGGATTAATTGTCAGTCTTCCTTCTCTAAGCCAAACCTTGAGACTAACTGACGACGAAAAAGGCGTTGGGGTTTTCCAAGAATACTACGAGAGAAATATTCTCAATGAGTACTCACCCGGCACGATATCCTGGATCCTATGTCTGGAAGCATTTTTCCTGTTGGCCTTGGTTGGTGTTTCATTTGTTTTGTTATCCAAATTGAAGCTAACTGCCACATAGATGCCCCTTATTGGGAAACTATTTGATAGATATGGGCCACGATGGCTGCTGCTGGTTGGAACTTTCCTTCATGTCTTTGGCTTGCTCATGGCATCCATATCAACCAAATACTATCAGTTATTGTTATCTCAGGGCGTATGCAGTGCAATTGGGGCAAGCCTCGTTTTCCTACCTTGTTAGATTTTGCCACTCTCAAGGACTATCGCTTTATGCTGAAATTTTATTTAGCACTCACCTGTATCGTGGGATATTTTGACAAGCGCCGTTCTACTGCCTTTGGAATTGTGGCCTCGGGATCCAGCGCTGGGGGAGTGGTTTTCCCGATCATGGTGAGTAGGCTGATCGACAAAATAGGCTTTCCATGGGCCATGCGAGCAACAGCACTGCTTATATTTGTTGTACTCGTGACTACCAACCTTACAGTCAAATCAAGAATTCCTCTAAACCCAAGTCCATTCTCAATCAAAGAGTACCTCATCCCTTTCAAGAGAGTTACCTTTGCGCTCACGTCTTTTGGCAATATTTTGTTTGCATTTGGGTCGTTTGTTCCAATGGCATACTTGGTCGTTCAGGCAGTTTCTGTGGGGATGGACAAGCGCCTCGCACAAAACTTAGTTGCAATCGTTAATGGATCCAGGTAGGTAATTCATTATTTTGTAGAACATCACGTTCTAACACGCCGCAGCATAGTTGGTCGCATCGGAGTTGGAATTTTTGCTGATGCATACGGCCCATTCAACGCCTGGATCGCTGTTACCTACGCAGCCAGCATTCTCGTCCTCTCTCTCTGGATACCGGCAGTAAACGACGCATCCATCATCGCCTTTGCTTCCCTATTTGGGATTTGCTTTGGTGCGTACGCAGCCATCCAACCTGCGCTAGTAGCACAGATTACCCCAGTCGCAGATATTGGCATCTGCAGCGGTCTATATTTTGCAGTTGCCTCTTTCTCGCAGCTGGTGAGTGGCCCAATTGCGGGTCGAACTTTGGAAACGTCAGACGGCTCATACCTGGGGATGAAGGTTATGTCTGGCATTCTTTGCATAGCAGGTGCCACTTTTGTGCTCGGGGCTAAACTTTACGCAACAGGCTACAAGCCACTGGCGAGGTTCTAGCCCCGTCTTATTTGTATGACATGAGAAATGGAGCGAAAGGGGGCTAGCCGCGTGCTCAAGGTATTGCCTGGGCGTTGTACAAAATTGACAGATCTAGAACAAGTTTTACTTTCGAGTCATTGACAGCATATTTCATGATTGATACCCCGCTGGTTATGCTTGCAAATTCGTCAGGGTGTGCCCATTTTATGCGTTTGTTCGGCTCTCATCTGCAATTGCAACTATTAATCAAGAATCTAGATCCCTTCTTATAATGGACTCCTTGGCTCATCCACACACTTTCAAGGGGTAGTAAAAGCTCAGACCTAAGTACCGTATACAGTAGATCTTCCATCCCATGCGGGGTAGTGGAACACGGATGGATGCACCCGTGTTGAGATTAATCACGACATTCAGTAACCACTCAGCCGCCTTGACAGTGGCACGACAGGCAATATGCTTGTTTTCGCTACATTATACGGCAATATGCTTGTTTTCGCTACATTTTACGTGGATAAATATTCGAAAAGCCAATCATAACGTATACCAATGACTATCGTTGAATATGAGTTGACTCATGAGGTTACAGTGACGAATGACAAACTTTCTATCTATGTACAAGTAATAGAGAGCAATGTCCATTGCTGTCTGGAGCGGCTCATAATGGCATGCACCCATCGTCTCCCCTGCATCCATGATCAACAGGGGCGCTCGCGAGTCCTTGGCCCCAAAAAAGGTTATTATATAATTAATTGTTCATTAATATCCTACTATATAATATGGCTTGATATAAACATGAAATCCACTCAACTCCCCGAGCCCGACGGGTCTCTCCGCGGAGATCCCTGGTCAGGCGACATCGTCCGTGGCCAGGGCACCATTTCTTCTCCTTCAAGGGCTATGTATGATGCGACTGGTTTCCGCCTTGGCCTGGATGTTGATATGCTCATATCTGTGTCTCTGCGCGTAGCTGGCGCTATGCCCTGGTCTGTGTCTCTGCGCGTAGCTGGTGCTATACTCTGGTCTGTGTCTCTGCGCGTAACCGGCGCTACGCTCTGGCTGGTGTCTTTTCTCGGCAAAGTCCCCGCACTTTGATCCGACTCCCTCCTCGCAGAAAAGGACCCGAAACTTTGATCCGTGTCTCGTCGCGCATATCCTGACCTTCTATCCAAAACCGCCTCAGGAGACGGGACTTGGTGTGGTGAGACGAGTGGGGGAGGTGATGACGGGCCAGACTCCGCTCGCTGGAACCCAGGACGCTGCATTGCACTCTCTGGTATAGCAGGTGGATAGGATGGGTCGTATGCCACCGACATCCGAGAGCCTGACATTAGTGGTGGGGTGATGGGTCTGTCGTATAGTCGCTCCTCAGATCCTCCCATTCCACCCGTGTGTATCGAGGCAGGCCCGCTCTCGTTCTCGTCGTGCACCTGGTCCAGTTTCGACATATCCATTCGAAACAAAGGAGCTCCGGGTAGGCTGTTCACCTTTTTGTATGCCCCCCTCTTTTGCATTACGTTCTCATATGCATCCCTCTTTCTCTGCGCCAGCGTACGTGCTCTCTCGAGCGCGGTTTTTTGATGCCAGTCAGAGGTTTCCTTCTCGTCCTTTTGCTTCTTGCGCTTGATGTCACGAAGACACATGCGGCATGGACACTTTGGCTTCCCGCCCGGAGTTACCGTCTCCTCCGCCTCCCAAATGAGCTGGAGTTCATCTCCACGCATTTGAGACAGTTCCACTGTGTTCCTCCACCAATCTCTAAAGAGACGCATATTCATCCCACCCGTCCAGATCGCGCGCCTCGTGCTGTACCAGCCGTGGACGAACGGACTTCCGAGTTCTTTAAAGAAGTCTGTGATTTGCTTCGTTACGCTCATTTTCTTGTCCGTTGCGAAGAGCGAGGGCCGTTCATCTGAGTGGCGGTCGGTTTTGGCGTACTTGATGACGCGCCAGGCTGCCCGCAGGATGATAATTATGGCGTTTAGCCACGCTTTGCTGTACCGGGCAATCACGGCGGCAATGATGACTAGTATGGCGCCAACCCAGGCACCCCATGCCCCAATAGCATCGCTATGCTCGCTAGGAGGGAATGTCTGTATGAAAAGCTCGCTTGTGACGATGCTTGATATAAAGACGGCGGGACAAATGAGACTAAGGAATATTGCCACAATGTAGAACGAAGCCGCGACCGATTTGGCAATGTAATAGCGTATTCTCTTTCGCTTGGTTTCTACCGTCTTTGGTTCCACTCGGCTTAATCGTCTGAGCATATCATCCTCACGCTCGCCTTCGAAAAGAACCTTTATCCACAGTCTCAGGTCGGCATTTAGGACTCGGAAAATTGCGTTGCGGACTTCACTTTGGCTGTAGTAACTTTCCAACACGCCGATGGCGCCATTGACAGTTATAAATAGAAGCGCAAACAAATTGACTGAAAATATTTTTCGGAAATTATCGGTGCCAACTGCTTTATCAGCCTTCGTGATCAGGTAAGGCACCATATTTTCTCCCGAGCGCATGGGGGCGAAGGGGCTCAGCGTCCCGCAAAAATCAATGCATTCGCATTTGTTGTAGTATTTTAGGTCCATACCATCGTTCTGGGGCGCATTGCATTCGTCACTTCGCAAGCACAAGGCAAATGAAGGCACCGTGTTCAAAGCCATCTCGCCCCCCTTGGTAAGGCCTACCCCGCGCATGATGATATATAGGCACGCCGACAATGCGACAAAAATGAGGGCACCCCAGCAGACAACGACGGCTTGGGCTTTGTGCTTACGCACCGTGTTTGACCACATCAGGATGGGCGTGAGCATTATACCCGAGGCGGTGAGGATGGGGAAGATCCCTAAAAGGTCCAAGTCCATGAAGTCCTGCCCGGACCCCCAGTCCCAGTACCCCGGATTGAGAAAGCGAAAGGACCCAACGAGGGCGAATAGATGAATCGCCGAGACAGCGGCATAGGTCATGGCCGTACCGAGCGCCGCAACAGAGAGCCAGACATGCCGGCGGAAGATGAGTGAGAAAACAATGAGGACGTAGAAAAGGGCGCGCGAGAGGGTGTTGTATTGCCCACTGATAGGGTACACGCAATAGACAAACATGTGAACGCGGGTAGGGTCGTATATCGATTCCGTGAGCGCAAAGGCGCTGGTATAGTCGGGGTCGGAATTGGCAAGAAATGTGAGACTAGCATAGTTGTCTTCGTAGAGGTCAAGTCTGAGGCCCTGGTCGTTGTCGGGACTGTTTCCTGGGTAGACGGCGTAGTCCGAATCTACCATATCATATAGCGGGCCATCTCTCCATTCCAATGGGGATAGGTACAATGTCGTTTCATTCACGGGGATAGTCATCTTTGCACCACGAAGGGGCAAAAATGCCAAAAAGTCGAGCCGATAAATTTAATGGAGAGGCGTGCTTATAAGCTTCATCATACGTCAAGCAGGCCCTGGATATATGCACTAACGGAATATTCAAGACCCATGCTCACCGGTTCAAGCTCACCCACCAGTCCATCAGGGCTGAACCAGATGCGAGTGCTCTCATTTACATACTTCCATAATGAGAGGTGTCGAGGGGTCGTAGCTTCGTAGCTTGGGCGCTAGGCGGCACTGCCCGCCCGTGTGCCAAAATTAACCGTCTCAGCTGTCAGCACTAACCCCATACTGGACCCCAAAGGATTACAAAATGCAGTGGGGGGAAGGAGCTGTCCACTAACAATGTATCATTCCTTGGCCGCACCACGCCATCAGGACCACACCTATTAACTCTAAACAATATTGTGAGATTTTAGGGAATCCAAGTGCTGGGATTCGCGTGGCGGGTCGGGCCTGGACCCAGTATTTCCGCTTTGTCCGAGCCTGATGCAGGTTGAAATTGGAGGTTCTTGCGCCAGCCGCAAGCACGAACCATGCGAAATGGAGATTGCGACCGACACAATCGCGTTCAACAGACGTGCCTTCGTCGCGGCAGTCGTACTCGCATACTGCCCCCCACGGCTAGTTGTTTTACATCCCAGATGCTGCGCTTATCTCGCGCGCCCCTTTTAGGGTGCGCAGGCACTGGCCGTTGCTGTCCGTGGGCAATAGACCTTCACACAGCTAGGCTATCGCATGGCTCCAAATCGTCATCGATTATGTGCCGTAAATCGGCCCTTTCTTAGAGCTGAATATTGTGATCTTCTCTGTGATCATAGTATCCTCGTCGCATTCGCGTCGGGGGCCAGCCTTGTGCGATATGCGACGGATGGCTGCATGCCGTGGGGGCCGGCAGGGGCGGGCAGAGGCTGTTGAGAGGGGCATCTCGTGCAGACATCTTGCAAATAGACGGAATCTATTTTTGTGTTCGTGCAGATTTGTCCAAGAGGTGGTGCTTGCGCAGAAATCCCCAGATAGGTAGGATCTACTCTGTGATTTGCACACAAGCTTCCCGAAAAAACAGGGTCCACTCGTGTATTCGTGGGAACTGAGATAGACTTGCGCATAAATTGCTGAATTTGTCTGGTTCGATGGTTCGTCGCGTGGCTCCTTCGCGTGGTTCCTTCGTGTGGTTTGTGATTAGTATACAAGGTGCGGAGAAGTCGGCAATTGTTGGCCGTCACATCACATATCCCCGACCGGCCACGCCTCAAGGGTTTATTTTTGAAGTATGACAAACATCAAATCATGATTACAGATAACCCGAGGATCATTGCCAATTTAACTGTTTATTATAGCAGCTATATCATCACTAAGTATACAGCCATTAATTTGTGAGGACAGAGCAGCTGTGAACTCAACCCTCCACGCCGACGAGCAAATTACACACCCATGCCACACACACCAGAATCGAATTACCGAGCACCGCACCAAATATCGGAAAATTAATCACTAATCTGTCGCACTAATCAGCCTCACTCTCAGCCATAACACCACAGAGCAAACATACCTCAATAATCGCAGGGCCAGCGGCCGTCGTATCATCCGTGACCGTCTCGTTACAGCTCGTCAACACCGCATAAGTCTGTCCACTGAATCCCTTGGGGATAGTAACCTCAAAGCCCCCATCAACTGGGGTCGCGGTAACAAACGTTGGCCCTGTGACCGAGATGAACGCCGCATACACGGTCGCAACACCCTCCGCAGCCTTGAGAGTGTACCCTGGCGTGAGCAGCTTGACCTTGCTTCCCGACTTCACAGTGCCGGCGGCGGAATCGAGCTGCAGCGCTGGGAAGGCCTTGACGGGCAACTTGGCGTTGGTCGTGGGGCAGCTGGTGATGAAACCTGCAGCCAAGGTGTAAACCTCATCGTAGGTGAGGGGTGTGTCGAAGGGGGCAGCGAATGGGGTCTGCTTGAGCCCAGCACGGATGTACGAGGAGTGTCTCGCTTCGACGGTGAGGATCGAACCGGCGGCTGTGAGGTAGGCTTTGCTCATGATGTCGGCGGCGGCACCGAGGTAGGCCGAAACTCCGACGCCTTCGAGGACTGAGGCGGTGGCGATGAAGGTCTTCACGTCGGTGAGGGGGAAGTTGTATGTGCATGCCTCGACGGGCTTGGCGCCGGCAGCTGGGGATGGTTAGCCTTCAACTCCCCTGAGATGGGATAGCAGAAAGAGTGAGAACATACCGGTCAACCCGGAGGTAAGGAATTTAACATGTTCCGTCTCGTCACTTGATACCTTCTTGATGTTGGAGTAGAAGGTTGCGTCGAAGCCGGCGGCAGCAAACTGGGCCTCGGTGAACTTCTCGAGTCCTTGGCGGTAGAAGTTATCTTCAAGATGCTCAAGAGTTAGAGCATACTGGAGGATATCGGCTGGTAAGATGTTAGGAGTTGTTGGTAGTTATTGTGGGGTGTCTGGCTTACCGTCTGTTGGGCCAGCTCTCTTCGCGAGAGGGGAGGCAGAGACGATGCCTGCTGCTGCGAGGGCGACGATGGATTGGGAGAACTTCATGGTAAGGTAAGGAGATACAACAATGTGTATGTGGTAGTAGCTATGGCAGTTTGATATTGACAGGAGTGAGAATGTGGCACTGGGTACCGTTTATAACGAGTGAGTGAGAATGGAACTTCTTGGTACCCATACTCCTACTGTATGCAATTCCGCTATGGCAAATGCATCTTCCATGTCAATCTCCCCCATAACAACACTCACAGCACTCGCGGCCCAGCCCCCATCCGTTCCGATGACAGCTAGTCACAATTGGCAATCACCTACCCATGTCTATTTCCCCGGAAACATTTCATCCCATCTCTATAGCGCCGAAACAAGGCACCGACCTCCAATTCGCCACTTCCGTATTAAACCTGTCCGAATCAAGATACAGGCTTTTCCCGCAAAGCGCAGCATTTCTAGCGTTTTCTGACGAATGGTTCTCGCAATATAAACTTCCGAGGGCTTAGCTCCGTCCCAAAGCGACAAGATCGCCCTCTCGGATCTTCCCTGGCCCGGCTTAAACATCACTAAATGCGGGCGCAAACCACGCTAAGCACCAAAGCACTCCTAGTAACTGTCATATTGACGCATGTCTTACCTTTAACTCCGCAGCCGGGACCCGGGCCTATGAATATTGGATGAATTGGATGAATTGGGTAGAGTAGTCACGGGTGTCACTCTTGACGTTGGTAGTACAATGGAGACAAGATCTACTGGTCGGATGTTTCAATTGCCGAAACAATTCTCATCAATGTATTCAATCTCCGAATTGAGAATTGGTAAGCTCACACTGCTGCAGCAAATGCCGAATGTGTAAGTGAGGAGGCAAGGGGCTTGACGGGTACCTGTATCTCCGAGATGCCGGTTCTAAGGGCACAGGGTATCTCGAAAGCAAGGCAGAAATTATGTGAGAAAGGAGGCAGAGCAGTTGGTAACAGCGCCACCTGATGGGCAGGATTCAAAGCAGATCCAAAGATGTAGCACAGTATAAGGCACCAGTCCCCCCGTTTCCCGCATAAACCACATACTACGCAACGTATCCGTCGTACTCCAAATCCAACTACATCATCAAACCACCCAAACAACCAACCACCCAAACCAGCCAACCGCAAGCATGAAGCTCGTCATCATCGCCGCCCTTCTCTCTGGTAACGTCCCTCCCAAACCATAACTCTCATGAAAACACCATCAGCGCGAACTCGCTAACACACTCAATAGCCCTCCAACTCACTGCCCTCGCCGACTCGACAATAACATGCTCGACCTGCCCGTCGTCCACCCCTGCCGCCCCTGACCTCGTGACACGCACCGACGCGCCAAAGACCCCTTGCTCGGCAGCTGTCTTGACTGCTGTGTCTGGTTCTTCGACTGGGGGAGCCGGAGGAGGTGCGAATGGAACCGCGACTGCGATGCCAACGCCTAGCCCTAATGTTGCGGGACGGATGGCGGGAAGTGCGGGTATTGCGGTGGTGTGCGGTGCTGTTGCTGTTTTTGTTTTGTGAGGTGCGTGTGAGGTATAGGTGGCAGGAGGTGTCTGTGTGGTGGAGAGATTTCCGAGTGCGTGTGGGAAGATGTAATACCTGATAGGGGGGTTAATGGATACTCTGTTGAAGAGGAGGCTTGGTGCGCTAGGATATAACATTCTATTCATCATCTTCGTAGCGTCGCGATGTTTGTTCGTCTCTTTGTATAATTGAAATCCTGCCCATAATGCCTACTTTGAGACTTCGCACTACCAAATATTATGGCGCATCCTGAGGCTCAAAACTCTCAGATCTGTTTTGACGCTCTAAAGTCTCTCGCAGTCTTGCAAGGTTGCCCGTATACATTATTGTATCAGGATGCTCTTTGCCAAAAAGCTTCTCTTGTAGCCGAAGCATCTGTTGGAATATTCGCTCAGCCTCATTGTACTTGCCCTGGTTTACTAGAACAACTCCAAGGTTGTTCATGCTTGGTAGTGTCTTAGGGTGTTCCTTGCGAAGAACCTTCTCTTGTAGCTGGAGCGTCTGTCGGTATATTTGCTCAGCCTCATTGTACTTGCCTTGATTTACTAGAACTACTCCAAGGTTGTTCATGCTTGGTATTGTATCAGGGTGTTCCTTGCGAAGAACCTTCTCCTGTAGCTGGATCGTCTGTCGGTGTATTTGCTCAGCCTCATTGTACTTGCCCTGTTTTCCTAGAACTATTCCTAGGCTATTCATGCTTCGTAGTGTATGAGAGTGCTCCTTGCCGAGAACCTTCTCTCGTAGCTTAAGCGTCTGCAGGTGTATTTCCTCGGCCTCGTTGTATTTGCCCTGAATTACTAGAACATCTCCAATATTGTTCATAGTCTGGAGTATATTAGGGTGTTCCTTGCGAAGAACCTTCTCTTCTAGCTGAAGCGTCTGTCGGAATATCTGCTCAGCCTCATCATTCTTGCCCTGGTTTTTTAAGGCTACTCCTAGGTTGTTCATGGTTGGTATTATATCAGGGTGTTCCTTGCGAAGAACCTTCTCTTGTAGCTGGAGCGTCTGTCGGTATATTTGTTCAGCCTCATCATACTTGCCCTGTTTATCTAGAACTTCACCAAGGCTGTTCATGCTATGTAGTGTACTATGGTGCTCTTTACCAAGAAAGACTTTTCTCCATTGGACGACGTATTGGATCATTTGTTCATGCAAACTATGTCGACCTTGACTAACGAAAAAATCCGTAAAAAATGAAGCAGCATCGTGTAAGTCTTCAGAATTTCCTTGGAAAATCCTATACTTATTATCGTTTTGCAGAACTACTTCTAGGTGAGACAACAAAGCCTGCTTTTGACTCAAACTCATCTTATCCTTGTTATTCTTGTTATTTTCGAGGAAAGCTGAAAGAAGTAGAATTGCCTCTACGGCGAATGCTTGACGAGCATCTGACTTGAGTCGCAACGTCACCCAGTCTTGAATAAGAGGGTGTAGCGAAAATTTCGACCCATTTCTTTCGGTATTCAAGTGATGGAGTAATGAGAGTTTTCGGAGTTCTTTTAATATATCCTGGACCCAATACTTGTCCCGCGCACCATCCGCTATGCAGGACACCAGCCAACCGATATTTTTAGAGCCGTAACACGTAAATATATCATCGGATACATCCTTGCTGTTGAGGAATCCAGCAAGCGTAAGGAGATGCATTTTGTCCTTCTGTTGCGTTGGAGTACCAGTAATCAGTTGGACTGAAAGTTCCCAGGTAGTAAACACGGTCAGTTTGATCATGGCTTCCGAATTCGTATCGGTCTTCAGTTTTCGCTGGTAGTCCCATAGTTCCGGTATCTCACTGAGTACCTTTTCTTCGCGCTCATAATAATGCGTCATATAGAGATCAAGATCAAGGCCACGTGCTGCAATGTAAGCACCCGCTTGGTCAATAGCAAGAGCATGGTATCCAAGCCGCTCGACAATATTTGCCCCTTCTTGGATGTTTTCGTCAGACCTCTCAACGTGACTTCTGTTGAGCAAAAGGTCCAACGCTTCCTTATCCAACATAGACGTTACGTCAATACATAACCCCATGTCCCTTACTCCACCATGCCGAGTTGTAAAGAGAATTGAAGCATGAGAACCCCTTGGGAAATACTCCTTTATGCTCTCATTGCCAAACGCATTTGGGTTGTCAAAATTGTCAAAGACGAGCAGCCAGTGGATATTCCTGGTCTCTATTGCATTGAGAACAAATTGAATGTTACCTTTCACATCTGCCATGTCAAAATTCGGCTTGGATAATTCATCCGCAGCGTTAGCAAAGGACTGAGCCATGCTTGCTGGGGAGCTAGCGTCGAACCAGAATATCCCAGAAAACCATTTCTCATTTTGTCCTCGTCGACAGAATTCGAGTGCAACTTGGGTCTTGCCACATCCACCCATACCATATAGGACAGCAATCTTTGGTGCCGCTTTATCTCCCCTGGTTTGAAAGCAGTTCTGGATAGCCTCTACAAAACCCATTCTCGTGACATAATGCGTGACTTGATGCGACGGGTATAGAAAGTGGCAATGGGTGTCAACGGGGGCGACAACTATCCCATCTATTTTAATAATGAGCACGTATGTAAAGAATGGCTCTTTTCTACGTACTTAGCTGGCCAATAGGGAAGCCTTCTGAAGACTTTCCTGCCAATGCATCCACAACCACATCTATCTCTCGGCTGACTGTATCGTCACTGAGATACTCCATAGTATGGGATATAACCTCTCCCAGCTTGTCCCATTCTTTGAGTGAGATCCCTTGGAGTTCTTTTTCGACGTTCAGCCGATGGTAGAGTTTGGGGCAGTTCTGAAGTTGAGATTTCATTCTTGACGCTTCATCTTCGGTGTCTGTGGCAATACTTGCCAAAACCTTAACAAGTTCCAATGGCAGTATTCTCTGAAAGAGGCCCGGGGCCTTAAATCCGGCAACCATCGGTTTTCCTGTTCCAATGCTGACAATGCAGCTTACTTTTCTGTTAGGGCCAAATTCTCTCGTAGCTTCTTCAACAAGATACCGCACAGGATTGTTGCATCGCAAACCCGCATCAATAAATTCCTCTTGTATATTCTCACCTCCGATGAGAATACGCTTGAAGAAAATGGGGGCCGCAGATGTCGCGCGAGCTGCTTCCCAGATGGCGCAGTCATAACCAGGGCTCTTATCTGCTGACCATGTCCGGAACAGCCTTGGTTTGCCAATACTAGTTGCTGAAACAGCGCAAACGAATCTAAGGAAATATTGTTATACAACGCCTCTATAGCCGCATGGAAACTTAACGTACGTCTTACATGACACAGTGTCAGCCATAAACATCTTAGCCTCAGCATTCCCTTTGCCAAGCTTCCACTCGATAGTTTCTTTTACAGCCGCTTCTAGCTTGGAGGCTTTGAAAGTACCATCTTGAATTCGATACTTCTTTTCTGAGAAGACTTTTTTTGCCAGAAGCCCGTATTTGTCAATAGCTTCGGGAACAGATAATCGGAGGCGGCCGAGAAGAATAGCAATAAGTCTATACAATATTAACATAACTAATAGATACAGCTTCAACTGGGGATACTCACCCGCCAGTGCTCGTACCACAGATCATGTCAAAGTAGTCTGCAGGCAGCAGCGGTACTGCCTCTTTCACAGCCGTTCCTTGCAGAAGTCGTTCTTTTTTCAAAACCCGCTCAAGGCGGTGCATAATTTCTTGTAGTATTACAAGCTCTGAGATTCCTCGGATGCCACCGCCATCTAAAGAAAGGAGGCAAAGAGGCCGGTTCAGCGGTTCACGCGGCGACGTTGGCTCCATGTTGGCAAGGCTGGACACAAAACAGTGCAAAATAAGGTCGCTTTTTCCAGGCCGGTATCCTTGATCCGTCACTTATCGCACTCCTTGCTTATCTCATCAGATCGTATACTATGGGCATATGAAAGCTCAAACAGGAAGATTAACATGTTGAGGAAGGACGTTCAGGTGCACGCTTGGGTCCTATTGCGTTTGTTGAACCTTGTCGAGAAGTGGGCGCTTAACCAACGAATCAGCCACTGCATGAGATGGCAGCGCCTCGGCGGTTGTAAAGAACATGATATCCCAGGTGAACATCCATAATTCCACAGTTTTAGCTTAACTATAAACCGGAGCGGTTTATGATCTGGATTAGTTACTTGAAGTTCAAGCCAGGACATCATATAATAGGCGATATACCCATATATGCTCAATATTCGTGATGAGTCGCCTTACGCGGATAACGCATATTTGTGTCTTTCTTCGCGAAGTTCGGGCATAGCCAGGCGGTAGCAATCTGATACAACGGTGGGTTAGTTTATGGTATTTCCGGGGCCTCTAGGACAACGTCTTTCTTACATGACTTCATCGTTATAAAGGTTCTGGCGACAATTGGCCTGGTATATTATGAACATTGCAAAGCTCTCATACTCCATGTGCCCGGAATTCCGAGCTTCTCGTTGGCCGGGGTGTAGATCCCATAGCTCCCGCTTCTGTCTTTTCCAAAGATGATCAAGGGCGTATCACATGAACAATGCATGAAGCGGTCTTATGGTAAGGTATCACAAATCCATGTGGGAATCCGCAGATTAAAACCACTGCGTGGACTCATGTAATACACCAGACTTCCCACTCCCGCCATAGAGGTACGGTATCATATGTGCATGCCCCACACAGCAGCCCTGACTTGATATGTAGGCTAAATTTGGGTTTACACAAACCGTACAACCTGATATCATAGACTTTTTAGTGGCACCTCCCACATCTGGTAATCGTGTTCACGTAATCAGGTCCGGATCCAGTAGTGCATCTATGATCCGCCACTAATTTAGGGCTGCGGGTAGTGGATACCACTTATCCGCTATTCACCCGCATAGGCGCGGTGTTTGCTTTTCAATGCCGGCTTTTGGAATCTTCAAGGCTAACCTTGGCCACTACGGGGCCCGTGTTAACTCGGGGAGTGGGTGACGGTGGTAGACGACGCTGTTTGGTAGATATAGTATACGCCGAACGGTGCTTGCGAGTGGGTCCGCAAAACACAATACCAAAGAACAGGAGCATCACTATAAAATGAGACGAATAAGATATGAGAAAGAATCTGTACGACCCTTAAACTGGAAATTCGAATAGCACTGGAATACCCCAATAATGCCAATACATGCAAGAGAATCATTCAGCTTACGTGCTTGGCGATTGCCCCTCAATTAGCGCGATGAGCCCATCCGGGGTTTGGATCGGGGACTGATATTCATCCGACGATTAAGACCGGGGATTGCTCCATCGGTGACTGCTTTATGTCCCAGGCAATTCGTATCAGACTTTAGTTGTACGGTGTTACCTGGTAATTGTAGACGTTAGTATAAATGAAGTCGCCCTGCCGATACAGTGCGGCTGCGAACAAACGATCCAATCTGCCTCCTTTCTAAAGCAAAATAATAACCCAACTCGCACGATTCTCGCCGCTCACGATCAAGCACAATGTCAACTCCCACCAAGATCACCGGCGGATGCCTCTGCAAGGCCGTCAGGTACGAGGTCAACTTTCCTGAGGACCATGACTTCAAATCCAATGTAAGAGCCTTCCAATTCTCATCTCGGTCTTCTCAAAACCTCCTACTTCTTCGCTTCCCACCATTCATCCGCTCACACTTTTACAGTCAGTGGCCTGCTTTTGCAGCCTCTGTCGCAAGCAATCCGGGGCAGTCGTCGTGCACGTCCACATCCTACCCCGCAGCAGCTTCACCTGGACCTCCCCCTCCGCCACCCCCGCTGCTCCACTTGCCAACTACCAAGTCATCAAAGATAACCTGCGCTGGTTCTGCACAGCATGTGGATCATACCTCGCTTGGGAGGGTAACGGTATCATCGAGGTGACAGCGGGGTCGGTGGATGAGGAGTTCCTCGTTGGGAGGAAGGATGGGGAGGGTACCGTGGTCGAGAAGGGGGTTGGAGAGCAGTTCTGCCATCCAGAGGGGGCGGTGACTTGGGCCAATAACTCGCTGGGTCCTGTGACGGAAGGCATTAAGGGGACAAGGTGGAAGTTCTCTGTTGACCATGGGGTGAGAGGATGATGGAGTGGGATCTGAATGGGGTATATATATGAGTTATGAGACACGACATCACAAAAGTTATGAGTATGAAAGTATGAAAAGGACTTTACGCGATATGCTCAATTCCCGTGACACCGTGATACGGAGCATTATTTCCCCGCACCAAGTGGCTAAACACGTCAAACATACGCGACCCCGCCAAGTGAATGACTAACATTTGGTCTGGGATGCCCATGAGCAACTCGGCTTATTATTACAGTTGCGCGTCATCCTCCATTACTTTCCTTATTTTGCTTTTGGAGAAGCAAATATAATCTCAAACAAGCAGTCTTCTTTGAATCAAATACAAATAGAACCATGCAGGAAAAGCTGCCAGTCAAAGCCGCGGGCGGCTGCCTCTGCGGCGCAATCAGATACAGCGTCGTCTTCCCTCCAGGCCACGATTTTGCCATGAACGTACGTCTTCACCTACTCTCATTACACCAGAGTCATCTATTTGCTCCTCTATTACCCAATTCCAACTCTCTGCCTAAAATAACTCGGCGCTGATCTCACTCGCCAGTCAACCAAATGCCTCTGCACCGCCTGCCGCAAGCAATCCGGCGCCCTGATGCTGCACCTCCACACGCTTCCACTCTCTTCCTTCTCCTGTGTGGCCCCCGCCTCCGAGCTGGGCGACTACAGCCGCTCGCCCGGCTACCATCGTCTATTCTGCAAAAGATGTGGTTCATTCATCGCCTGGCGCCAGGACCCCCGCCTATGCGGCGACGTCCACGGACTCGCTGACATTGGGGGTTCGCGCGCAACACGCCAGGCGCTTGATGGAACTATTGATTGTGCACCGGCTTACGAGGAAGGTGAGGTTGAGATCTGCGTTGGCACATTGGATGAGGAGTTCCTAGTTGGCCGCCGCGGGCCGGGCGGGAAGGTTGTCCCTGGGACAGGTTTTGGGCATTTACTGGGACACCCCGAGGGCAGGATTCTTTGGGCTGAAAATGATATTTCGGGAGTCACAGATCGGCTGACAGGGGTGAGATATCAGAATAACTGTTCCAACGGGCTCAAGATTAAGGAGCACTGATCAAATTGGCTTGGGAGAACAGAAGGGCTAGGGATGAAGGAAAAGGGATGGAGGCCTGAGTTATGGCTAACTTGGTGAGGGCTCCAGATTCGGGATGCCGATTCTGGTGTATGTAACACCGTAGACTCTATCTCAGAGACCCGACCCCCGCGTCCCCCGCATCTCACCGTTCCCTTACACGAAGCACAATATCCGGCCACGGCGCACTTGCCGAAATCGGAGGTGCGGCCGTGGCGCCCAGGCCTGGACTGCAGATATAGCAGGTGCGGCCAGGTCGGCAGGGAAATCCAGGCACACCGCTCTCAATGGGCATGGGGGTGTGGGGTGCTGCCGGCAGAGTTTTGGAGTGGAAAGGGGGGGGGGGG